>CAVNYN010202429.1:0-35463 GCA_963692815.1 Nyctanthes arbor-tristis
CTCATGTGCGATGCAAGTGATTTTACCATTGAAGCAGTTCTCGGTCAGCAAAGAGATAAGATACTTCGGGTTATCTACTATGCTAGCAAGACTCTTAACGATGCTCAACAAAATTATGCAACCACGGAGAAAGAGTTATTTGCAGTGGTTTTTGCTTTTGAAAAATTTTGATCATACCTCATTGGCTCCAAAGTTATTGTGCATACAAACCATGCTGTGTTGAGGTATTTGTTTGCTAAAAATGATGCAAAACCAAGGCTGCTTTGTTGAATTTTATTACAGTAAGAGTTTGACTTGGAAATCTGGGATAAGAAATGGTCAGAGAATGTGGTAGCAGACCATTTATCTAGAATTGAACAACCCGAAGTTGGTTAAGATAAAGTTAATGACAGGTTCCCAGATGAGCACACTTTCGGTATTTGGAGTGCCATTGAACGAGATGCTCCATGGTATGCAGATTTTTTGAATTTCCTTGTTACAGACATACTGCCTCCGGATTATGACTATCAGCAATGAAAGAAATTATTTGCTGATGTTAAACATTACTTTTGGGAAGACGCTATTCTTTACAGGATTTGTGCTAATCAAGTCATCAGAAGATGTGTACCGGAAGAGGAGATGGAGCCTATCCTAAGGTAATGTTATGCTTCACTGTATAGAGGCCACTGTGGAACAGGAAAAACAGTAGCAAAGCTATTGCAATCTGGCTTCTTTTGGCCAACCTTATTTAAAGATGCTCTTACCTTTGTGAAGAAGTGTGATCGATGCCAAAGGATGGGTAATATATCAAGGAAGCAAGAGATGCCTCTCCATGAGATTTTAGAGGTGGAATTGTTTGATGTTTGGAAGATCGATTTCATGGGCCCTTTTCCACCTTCATGCAAATATCTGTATATTCTAGCAGCAGTGGACTATATTTCTAAATGGGTGGAAGCTATTGCCTCACCGACTAATGATGGTGGTGTGATTACAAAGTTTTTGAAGAAGAATATTTTTACCCATTTTGGAACTCCACGGGCCATTATAAGTGATGGGGGAAAGCACTTTTGCAAGAAACAGTTTGAAGGTCTGTTGGCAAAATATGGAGTTAAACACAAAGTGGCTACCCCATATCATCCCCAAACAAGTGTACAAGTTGAAATCTCCAACAGGGAGTTGAAGAAGATTCTTGAATTGATGGTGAGTGCATCAAAGAAATATTGGTCTCTAAAACTTGATGATGCGTTATGGGCATACCGCACGGCATTTAAAACACCTATTAGGATGTCACTGTATCGTCTTATTTATGGGAAGCATGCCACTTACTAGTGGAATTGGAGCACCGAGCCTATTGGGCAATGAAAAAGCTGAATTTTGACCTGAGAGAGGTCGGTGAAAAGAGATTGCTTCAATTAAATGAATTGGATGAGTTTCACTTGGGAGCTTATGAAAATGCAAAACTCTCCAAGGAACAGACCAAGTTTTGGCATGACAAATCTATTAACTGAAAGAAGTTTGAGGTGGGGCAAAAGGTTTTATTGTTCAACTCTTGGCTCAAGCTTTTTCCAGGAAAATTATGTGCTAGATGGTCAGGTCCGTTTACAGTTGTACAGGTGTTTCCCCATAGAGCAGTCGAGGTGGCTAATGAAAACAAAGGAAGCTTTAAGGTGAATGGGCAAAGGTCAAAACCATACTTGCGAAATGATTTTTCCGAAGAGAAATCATTAACCAAGTTGGCAAATCCAGAATGATGACTGCACAAACTCAAGCTCATAACTATAAAATGAGCGCTTATTGGGAGGCAACCTAATTTTCTAACTCTTTTCTTTTATGTAATTGTTTTTTATGCATTTAGAATTTATTTTAACATTATTTTTCTTTGTTTTTATTTGCATTTTTAGGGTAGTGGCATATCATAATTAGTATTTCTTGTTGCTTGATTTTCCAAAAAAAAAAAAAATCGTTGACCGAGTATGCAAACCCCGGCCAAGCCGCGGTCTTTGGAATTTTACTGTTGCCCGCAACAAGCAAACCGAGCCTGGCCGCAAGCTCGGTAGGTTTTGAATAAACTGACCCCCTGCCCCATTTTATGCCTCAAAACCCAATTCTTGTGTTATTTCCTTTCTTACAAGCCCTAAATTCCACCAACAGTCCTCTCTTACAATTGTTGTCTTCAAGTTTCCATTAGGATTATAGCACAATCTCTTTGACTTATCTTCTCTTGGTTGAAAAAGGTAAGTGAAAACTCTAAAATTCTTGCCACTTTATTTGTGGATGCTTCTATTTATATTGTGATGTTTAGTGGGTTGAAGAAGCTAGATGAATGTTGATCTTTGTGGTTGATGCTTGTATTCTTGGGTTAAATTTTACATGGCTAGATTAGGGACACACAAGAGCTATAACCTTTGTTTAGGAGAATTTTTGTACCCCAAGTGTTTAATGAATTACGACAACCAACTTGCTCTTTGATTTAACTCTCATGGCTTTTGGTATTAACATGCTAAGTTTGGGGGAATTATTATATATGCTTAGAATAACAAAACAACATGTGAATGTCTGCCCATTGTGCTAACATTGTGAATGGCTAAGGAATGTTACAATTTTGAAAATTTGTTATCTATTTAAGGTGTTTGTGGTGTTTTATTTGTATTTTCTGATTCCTAGTGTTTCATATTACACCTTTGGATTGCAGGTTGTGACAATGCCACAAAAAACAAGAACTAACAAAGGAAAGGCGGTGGCCAAGAGCTCTAATGCTTCCAAAAGGCTAAGGGTTGGAATTAATTATCAAGTATTTCTCGATGAGGAAGCAATGAGGAGGTATGATATTTTTAAGGTGGCCGACATGATTTATGAACGAGCAGTAGATGATCGAATCTCATTAAACCTGCAGGTTAGGAATTTCACGATACAAAGGGATGGAACAAGCTCATGGTTACAAAACCATGTATGGTGTACCCAACTATTTTTTATGAGTTTTACGCAAATTTTAATGCCAACATCAAGGATGAGGATGAAGAGCACCAATTTAACACCTATGTTCAGGGTATTTGGCTTCCTTGCAGCCCTAATGCTATTGTAGAATATTATGGGATACCTCGTGGGACATCAGACCTACTGGTCATTGAGGATTGGAATATTGTGGTCAATGACAGCTTCATTGAGAGGGCTCCGAAGGTATGGCCAGCCAATGGCAGAGTTACTCCCAGTACACTAAATTCTAAATACAGGATCTTCCATAATATCATGTGCCACAACATTATGCCAACATCAAACACCACTGACATTTATGGCCCTAAGCTCTACTTGCTTTATGCTTTCACACACGGGCATGATTTGGACTTTGGAGATATAATATTCAACAAAGTGAAAGAAATAGCAAAGAAAACTGTAAAAGTCCAGCTGGTGTGTCCTTCATTGATATCGAGGCTTTGGAAGCTTGCTCGTGTCCCTATGCTTCCATCTGAAGGAGCAAAGACTTCAGCCAGTGCTCTGAATCTTCGCACTCTGCTCCAATCAAATGTCCAGAGTGGTATAATCTATAATAGACATCATTTAAATGAAGAAAAAGAAGAAGAGCAAGATGAAATTGAAGAAATAAAAGCAACGGGATCAGATAAGGAGATGGCTAGATAGGATCCAAAACAACCAATGCAACCACCATAGAGACGTTGAAGAGCTGGTATGAACTTTGGTCTAGTACTTGAGTCTATACAGGCACAAATGATTGCAGACAAAGAGTTTCACGAGCAACAGTATCAGAAGCCTTATGCGGAATAGAAAACCATCATTGAGACAATACATGCTGACCAAGAGGAGCAAAGAAGAGACCATCAAGAGGTAATGGACATGTTCACATGCGTTATGCAACTACAACCACCTCTACCTCCACCTCCTCCTGAGATGTGAGTGTCAGTCATAATCAATATTGGCCGAAACAAGCTTTATCGGATAATATCCTTCTTTAGTTTTTCTTTACATTCAGGCAATGTAAAATTTTAAGGTTAGGGGAGGTGTAACCTATTTTGGAAGTTGATGTCTATTTTGATGTTATTAATATGTGGAATGTAACCATATTCACTTAAGTTTTTTTTAGGATGCTTACTATTAATGTGTGATTTATTGTTTTATGGTTTTAGTATGTTATTGTTAATATCTTGCTTTTGTTCTTAATTTAAAAAAAAAATTGTGATTTATTTTTCAATTTTGTCGTTTTACCTTGCCGGCTGATTTGATTGAAATCATATGGAACCTGTGTTGTTTGTAATTTGTGATAGGACATTGCAACATGAATTTATTTTTGTGAAAGTTACTTCTCCATGTTTGACATGTTCTTTATGTGGTATAAATCACCATAATCTACATTTTGGTTGGGTGAATGGTTTAGAGATTAGTCAAATTGAAGAACTAGAATACCTTACCCTTCTATTGTTCTTATTTGCAAATCCTAATAAAGTCTAAGTTTGGGGGAGGTTGAGCCTTGAAGATACTAGTAAGGTTGGTATGGATCCCGTGCACGTTGAAAATTTGTGTGAAGTGTTTTCCGCTAACCAACAGAAGCTAGGCAATGACCAGATACTGATGATCTCATCCTTATTTTTAAGTCTTGCATAGATTAGGTTCGGAGAAGAGAAAAAAAAAACAACGTGAAAAGAATGCCTTTGAGGTGTCTTTACCACTCTTCGAAGCCTGTGTGACTCGAGCAATTAAGTCCCTACGTGTCTTTCAAACCTGATGCCCTAGGTCAACTAAACCGGGAGTCATCGGAAGCCCAGTGAGGGGATGGATTGCACATAAGACATATGAGGCTATTTAGGGCAAAAAAAAAATCTCAATTAAAAAAAAAACCAGAAAATGATTCTAACTTCTGGGAAAAAAGGAGAAAAGAGGAATGTTGTGAAAAAAAAAAAAGGAATGAAGGGGGAAAATAATAAGAGCAAAAGCAAGATTATACATCTCAATTTTGGATATGCAGATAGCTAGTAGGTTTGATTACCTAGTGGATTTTGGGAAGTTGGGACCCTTAAAAGTTAGGAGAATCCACATTGACAAAGTTTTTTTTATGGTAAGATCTAAACCGACTTGGTGCTTCATTGAGAGGTGAGAAATTATTACTTCTCTGAGAGGTGAGAAATTATTACTAATAGCGTATACCCTCATGAAAAGAAAAAGGGAAGTGAAAAGAAGGAAAAAAAACAATAAGTCTGTGGGATGTGTGTCTCTCACGAGTAGGTGAGAATATATGTGACTATTGTGGTTTGGGATGCCCGGCCAGAGTGTATGATTGTGGATGAGATTGTGTCTATTCTCTTGTCAAGCATTAGACGAGTTCATTGTTCATTGCAATGTTCTGTGACAGTCATGAATTGCGTAGGTTAGGACGTTGGCAAATCTTATATTTTGTGCTATGTGTTAAATTTTACTTTGTGTTGTTTTATGTGATTGGGTGAATTTCTTGCTCGGGGTTATCAAGGGTTAAGTTTGGGAGGATTTGATAAGTGTATTTTTTATGCAAAATACTCATTCTAACTTAGTCAATTTTATATGAAATCGAGCAGATTTCTATCTAATGTGTGTGAATATGGTTCATATAGTGAAAAAGCTCAAGTTGGGGTGATACCAAGTGAAAAGGACTATTTTTCAACCAAATTGAGGCTTTACACTCAAGATGTAACATCAATGTACGATTGCTCGAAAGTTGGGAGTGAAAAGATCGATGTCACAAAGTTTGAGGACTATATTGAACTTTGGGAGAACGTGAAAGAGACCATTTAGGTTGTGTTTGAAGAGAGTGGGGACCTTTATGAAGAGTTCAAGAAGTTTTGGACTTGTTTAAATGAAGGAATATGATGAAAGGACCATTGCTGAAAGAAAAAGACAAAACAGGGACTGAAGTGCATATTTTGAAAGTAGGCCGCTGGAGGCCGTGGTTAGCAAACCCGCGACCACTTGTTGGACGACCCAAAAAGCTGCTGGCCATGGGCAGGCCGCGGCAAGCAAGTTGCGGCCACCCGCGGCCCCCATCGGAAAAAGATTTTTACTCGTGTTTTGGCCCGGTTTTGATACAATCGAGGGTTCTAAAATGTCACCCAATATAAAGGAACGAAAAAGAACACAAGAGGAGTGAGAAGAGGTGAGAACCAAGGGAGAACGCAAGGAAGAGTTAGAGACACAAGTTTGACACACTTGGAGTGCTAGGGTTCAATCTTTCTATTTTTCTTTCCATGAATTCATTTTATCTTTTAATTTTTGTCTAGTATTATCATACTAGGCTAAACTCTTGAACTAGGGTTCATGATAAAACCCCAAATTTCATGATTAATTTATAGTTTTCATTTCTGCTTTTGTTTTAGTTTGTTGGGTTGATTGTTTATTATTCACTTATATGCCCGTTTTAATGTTTGATCACCATTAATTCGTGTTTGTGATTCATGTTGTTTCGAGAGATTCTTCATGAATTTTCCACATGTAGTGAACAACATTGGGTCCAATAATAGCTAGAGATACTGTTATGCTTTATGAAATCGTTACATAATAATAAAAGAGAATGAATGCATGCCTTATGTTCGAAGGGTAATTAGAGATAATCGGCCTCGCATATAGGTATAGATTTGGATGACCACCGAGAGAGGCTTTCAAATAAATTAAGATTATTGATTTTCAACCCTAGACTAGAGCGGGTGAAGGCGAATGTTTAGGAATGATTGTGGAAACGGTGGTGGATTCGGGGGCCCTGGTACTTTAATCATCTGAATTCATTCACTCCATTTAAATTAGTGCTTTTAATTATCTTGCTCAGTTTTATTATTTTCGTTGGTTTACAACTCAAGATTTAATTGCGTGTGTTGCTAGTTTTCTTATTTGTCAAAAGTGTTTAGTTGGAGTGAATGTTAATTACCGATCCCTGTGGGTACGACACTTGATTCATCTACTATATTACTTGTGTTGACCCCATATACTTGTGGGATAATTTTTACAACAATAACATTCTATATTAGCCCACAACAAGATAACAAATGCAGTTGATATGTATGATATGTTATCCAATCTATGTATTCACACTTGGATATAATTTGTTTTGGTATTTCTTGTGAAATGCACAGAAGAAAATCTAGTTTTTTTTAAGGAAAATAGAAAAAACTATGTTTCATAGCATTGTACCATAAAATTTAAATTCTATTTTCACTTGTAAATCAAGTACACAAAGTTAGAATTTAGATGAAAAATTGATTTTTTTATGTCAAAAATTTATGCAATTAAACACCTTAATGTATTATTTCTTCAACTACTTGTGATTCAATTACTGATATTGTAATTTGTATAAAATCACTTCTGACTTGATTAAAAATAAAGCCCTACGGTCGGTCCACCACGGGAATGCGGTATACCAGTTGAAACAAGATGATGAATTCACAAAAATATTTTTTCCCCCTTATTTTTTAGGCCAAATGTGTTTTCTATTTCCATTAAATATAATGAAGATACAATGTGGAAAATGTAAATTTTTAAAATAAAGTATATAAACTGTAAATACTGCGTAAAGAGAGAGCGCTTTTTGTAAATTCACAAAAAAAGAGATATTAAGGACAAAAATGCAAATGAACCAAATGTTGTAGACGTTCGCTGTATTCAACCCCAGTAAAGCAGTAGGAGGGAGGAGAGACAAACCCGGTAACGGTAGGGTTTTAGGAAAAAGGGAACAATTCAGGTGTGGAGTTGGAAAAGGGGGACGGGTCCATTCATCCCCTTCTGGCATCAATACTTTTGTTATAGCGATTTCTGCTGGTTAATTCATCTTGTTCTGCTCTTCATCACCAAATTCGGACGGTAAATTTTATATTCATCAATGTAATTGTTAGTTTCAGGGTAAAGAAATTTCTGATTTTTACGATATCTCTCTTGAACTTTTATTGTGGTTGTGTATGGTTTTGCTCCTGTGTTTCGGAACCGCGGCCTCTAATGTGTAGTCGGTGAATTGCCCACTACCAAAATCCAGTGGAAGTAACTTTCTTACTAGGCCGCAGGTGGCTTCATCCTTTGTTTAGCGTTCAAAATAATTATGGGAATGAACTTTTCTGGACGAAAGTTTTCTTTTTTTGTGATGGCAGAAAATCCTGTATTATGTAATAGGAACATCTAGAATTTTTTATGGGGAATGTCATACTCAGGAAATGGTTGATATTTGAAAATACTTCTGCGGAGGTAAACTGAAAATATGTAAGAAGTATTTTTTTGTTCTGTTTCAGGAAATGGAATCTCGTTTGTTTTGACAAGTGTGAAACAAGGGCCAAAACATGATCTTTCAAATGATAAGCTTGGAAGATTATTTATGATAAGCTTATATCCTGCAGCAGAGTGTAAATACTATTAGCCTTTTTCTAGAACAAATCGATATTTGAAAAGATTCTTTTGTGTAGTTGTACCTTCTGGATGGATATGTTAGCAATACAATTTATCATGTAATTGTAACTTCTGCACCTGAGGAGTTTCATTTTCAAATAGCAACAGTACTTTATGGTTCTTGCACTAAATGCCTTTTGATGCCCGCCCATAGTTCTTTCCAGTTTCAGCTGATTCACTTAAGAAACTTTGAAACGATTGATAATATGTGGATTCTCAACTCTTTATTTAATGCCTATTTGATGTGGATTTTTCAAAATCAATTCTCCCTCAAACTCATTTTTAACCACACATTTATCTCTATTAAAATAATCTTACATGTAGATTCACAATTTTTCCTTTATTTTCAACCTTACATTTTCCCAGTATCAGTCCTCAAAAATCTAAGAGCTTGTTCTTGGGAGCTTTATGGTAAACAGTTTTGAATTTATAGGAGAATGTGTGGTGGGTGACACAAAGAAAGATCATTGGGAACTGTAAAATTTTGTTTTTTGTGGTGAATATGTGGATGTTATTTATCTGATAAATTTTTTGTTTTGATAAAGCTCTAGAGAACAAGCTCTAAATCAAACATCCTCTTAACTGGTTCACATCTTGAACGTGTAGGGGGGATGCGTTAATGCCACTCTAAATTAGATCATAGTGATACATGTTTATCCTCCCCTATCCTCCAAATCCTTTAGTTTTCTGTTCGATAATATATTTACTATCGCCTCATTGAATTATAGGGTTTTGCCTATAATTCTTAACTTACTTCAGTCGTAATCATATTTTTTTTTGCTTCCATGAATACTAAGCTTTCCAGCAAAATAGTGTTCCATGAAAGTAAGCATTCAAGCTTTATATTCCACTTATTGTAGCATGGTGGCTGCATTGAATTGTAAATATGATTTGACGCTCTGTTAGGTTGAACTTGGCATTGCTATATGTGGATTGTGGTAGTTTATTTGTTAATACCTTGCAGTCCAAATGTGCAGAAATTAGCATTCTGTCTGTTCAATTAAAGTAGACATGTCGGTTCAACTGACGCCTTCAAAGAGACCCCATGAGCGAAATCCTAAGGAGTTAAATGGTAGAGGAAAATGGCAAAAATCAGCAGCTTTTGGTTCAGACAATTCAGCATCGAGAGGATTTCCTGCTAGCAATATCATAAGGTTACTCTGTCCAGCTTCCAAGATTGGTGCTGTAATTGGAAAAGGTGGCACCACTATATCTCAAATACGTCAGGAGACGGGGGCCAAGGTCCAGATTGATGAAAATATACCTGGATGTGATGAAAGAGTCATTGTTATTGTAGGATCAGATAAGGAAAATGAAGTTGGCAGTGGACACAGTAAGGCAGGTGGCGAGGAGACTAACACCAATGAAAAAGGTGATGACTCAGTTGAGCATGGTGAAAACGAGGAAGAAAAACAGTCTGTTCCAATTGAGGATTCCCTTTCAGAAAATGTAATTTCATCTCTTCACAAAGCTCTGTTGCTTGTTTTTGAAAGGATTATTGATGGAGAGTCCGAGGTGGATGGAGGGGATGAAGGAGGTAATAAGGTTACCTCATCTGTTGTGAGGTTACTTGTGTTCTCCAGCCAAGTAGGTTGCTTATTGGGAAAAGCTGGTAGTGTAATGAAACAAATGTCTTCTGAAAGTGGAGCACAGATTCGAATCCTACCGCGGGACAAACTTCCTTCTTGTGCATCTCCTACAGATGAGCTGGTTCAGGTATTTGGTCATATATTTTTATTTGGCATTTTTGCATGTCTCTGAAATCTGCACACTATATCTTATGGTATTGTCTGCAGTGCAAGTTAGCTGTACCATGTGTCTGCTGTATTTATTGTCAAGATTGTCAAAAGTTACTTCAGATTATACTTTGGCACCCGTAATAACTATCTGTTCTTTTGTGTTTAAACTTCTCCTTTTCTCCACACGATCTTCTAGATTTTTGTTCATGGGTAATATTTTCGAAGAATATAATGTTACAGCTAGGTGCAGACAGAGACCTTCAAACACTATGGGGCAAATGATTTTTGATGTTATAGTATATTTATAAAATATCAGGAGGAGATTAGTTTTTCTTTTGTGCGTTCTTTATTTCATGTGTCTGTTTGCGCTTCCTATAAGTTAATTGGCTAATTTATAAGTCAAAAAGAATCCGGGTCATTGGAGCACAGCTGAACCTGTACTGTGTGGTTGTGGTCGCTTTCCGTGTGTGGTAACTAGTGTCCATTTAGTCTCTGTACTTTAAGAATCTAGAACTTAGATTTTCAACTGTTGGACATAGCAATTTTTGTTTTTTTCCTGCTTTCTTTGCTATGTGTTCAGGAAATTATGTTTGGTTTATGAATTACTTTGAACAATTTTATGGCAGATTTCTGGAGGAGTTGATGCTGTTAGGAAAGCTCTTCAATCAGTTTCCCGGCAACTCCTCGAGCATCATATTCATGATCAGGAGTCTTCAACTCCCACTGTGCCATCATCTTCTTCCTTTGGTCCTTCTAGACAGGATACTTCCATACATTCAAAACGTCCTCTTCATGGACACGGGCCTCCGCATGCTTCTGGATTTCGCGGTGATGAAGCCAATTTTCCTGGCAGGATGAATCCTTCTCAGGATATGCTCACCTTCAGGTTATTGTGTCCTGATGAGAAGGTGGGTGGGATAATTGGAAAGGGAGGAACAATTGTCAAGGCACTTCAACATGAAACAGGCTGTGAGATCAAAGTACTGGATGGTGTATCTGATTCAGAGGATCGTATAATTATAATTTCTGGGCCAGCGGTATGGTTTTTAAGTCTCTAGTTTTGTTGTTTCAATGCCTTCCCTTTTCTTTCACTCTTAGTTATTGATATATGCAAAAATGTGTAAAAGTTCCATTTCGATAGTACAGTACCCAGATGAAAGAATATCTTCCCCGCAAGATGCAGTACTTCGTGTGCAGTCGAGAATATTTAGAGCTGCACCGGAAAGCAATGAAAAGACCTTGACGGCTAAACTACTTGTTTCTTCTAACCAAATTGGATGTCTGCTTGGCAAAGGTGGTTCTATTATTGCTGAAATGAGGAAGTCTACGGGAGCTTATATCCGTATCCTTGGGAAAGATAAAGTCCCAAAGGGTGCCTCAGAAAATGAAGAAGTAGTTCAGGTGTGGTTGGGTTTAGGATGTAGTGTTGTTTATACACTTCCTTTATAGCCTTTTACTTGTGTAATTTATCTACCTCTTTTGCCCTGTTTCAGTGGGGTTTAAGATAAAATTAAGGGATCACTAGACTCATCATTGACCTTTTCTTTTCTTCTTGTTTTTGTTACTTGCATTTGTAGATAAATGGAGAATACGAAACTCTTGAAGAGGCTCTCTTGCAGATAACTGCAAGACTTCGAGATCTATTATTTCCGTGATGCATTTCCTTCCACGCTTCATCCTCCTAATCCGGGCTTTATTGACCAAATGCCTCAGTTCCCTTCGTACATGGGAAGAAGGGAGCCTTCACCGTCAGGAATGTTCTCTCTAGGTCCGTCTTTTCACAAATTTGATGCTCCTGGTGGCCTACCACCGCATGGTGGCTTCCACCCACACAATGATCGCCCTCCATTTTCACATGAATTTCATAGACCAGGCATGCCTCATGTTTCTGAAAGAATACCATCCGCAGCACCATGGGGACCTCGGGTATCTACTTGCTTCTACTTCATAACATGTTGCTAAGTTTCACATATATTGCACCATAGTGCTTTAGCATAACCATTTGTTGACTTCCCTTCCTGGCTTTCTTACAAAAATGCCTGGTGCCCATTCATTAAGGATTATTTCAAGGGAACTTTACAAAATACATCCTATGTTGAGGGTGTATTTACAATTTGCATGTCATTTTTAAAATTACAATTTGCACATTGTGTTTGATTTAATATTAAGCTAAAAATATTACACGTTCGTACAAATTCACTGTTATCTGCACTAACAAATCGCACCCTATATTTTATGTTATGTAAGACTTCACATACCATTTCGTTATTCTTTAAAATATCCATTATCAATTCTTAATTAAATTTTTTTTTCCTTATGATCTGTAATATTTTCAAAAGTTTGCTATATCTAATGAATGAAACATTATAATTACATTAAAAAGTGCATTTTTATTGTTATATTTATTTGCAATAATATGTATCTTTCAGAACAAATAATTTTATTACTTTGATTATTGAAGTTTTCTTTTTTCCTTTTTTCTTTTTCTTTCTTTTTTTTATTTTTCTTTTTTTGGGAGGATTCTTGAAGTCTTCTTGTTAAAGAATAGATACCCAAATAGTAACAAAAATAAAAACACAATAGGGGAAAAAAGAAAATTATTGCAAAATGGTACAAGTATTGTGTAGTATCTAATTTGATTTTTCTTATTTATTGAATAAAACTTATCAACTGATGGTTAAGAACCAATTCATCCCCCCAGCCCCCCTTCCACCATGCAAAAAACTGAAATTGAAAATAAATAAATAAATAAATAAATAAATGAAGTTCCCCTTATTTTATGAAATTATTTCAATTGTTGCATGTTTAATAAAATGGAAAATTAATATAATAAATTTTATAGCTTAAAAATGATCATTTTCCAAAGGAAACAAGAAGCATTTAAGAAAATTTTATAAGATTCTAGTTGTTAAAATTTTAACAAAATATTAACAATTGATACTAAAGTGTTATATTCAATAAAAGGTATTTTGGTGTCTTCAATTTATATGGTAGAATTTTTTTATAATTTTTTTCTATATTTTGTAGGCCAAAGGTGTTTTATGTTTTCATTAAATAAAATACAACTTGGACAATGTAAATGTTAAAAATAAAGTACATGAGTTGTAAATACACCATGAATAGATGGTGTTTTCTCCCCCCTTTTTTTTGTGGGGTAAATCCTTATTTGAAATGAATCTTTTAAAATTTTAGTCGCTTTTCAACATATGGATATGTATATCTAGTACTGGCGGAATTTATTTTACCGATATGTTGGCAACTTATGCTGCCAACATATCGGCAAAATAAGCTGCCAACATGTCGGCAAACTAAAATTACTCCCTCCATTCTACAAATATATTCCGCTTTCAATTTTCTCATAGATTAAGAAAACTTCATTAACGTTGTTGGAAGTATACAATTTAAGAATGTATTTCCTAATATGCCCTTTGGTTTATTTAATATTTCACTTTAGATCTTTTTTATTGTTGATTACCATGCACAATAAATAGGGGTATTTTAGAAAACTAAAAAGTTAAATAAGGAAAGGGAAATATAATTTGGGTAGGATAAAAAAGGAATAGGGGAATATCTTTTTGGGCTGGAGGGAGTACCATCCAATGCCAATTTTCATTAGTGAGAAAGACAGCATTTCATGTTTTACAAATTGCCGCACAGGGGATCATTGAAGACGCTGGCCCAATGGGCTTCTCTGACTATCCAGGGGCTCCTCAAAGAAGACATGGTGGCTTTGGAGGGTTTGTCCATTCTGAATTTTTTGAACTATCATTAGTTTTAGTTTCTGTTGTTTTTGAATTGTATATTTACTTAAACAATGTAGAGGAAGTCATCCAGCTATTATCACTAGCACAACTGTGGAAGTTGTCGTTCCTCGTTCTGCTGTTCCTGCTATTTATGGAGAGGACGGTGAATGTGTCAGGCAAATTCGTGAGGTATAAATTGTGGAATCTTAAAGTGACTCCTCTCTTTTTTGGAAATGAAAATTTTTCTTCCGAAACAGTATCTATTCATTGTGCCGTAGATAAGAGAACCTTGAACAGAAAAGGCAACAAGTCAAAGGTCAAAAGGTTAGCGGTCGAACCGGTTTTAATTAAAGAAATAATAAAATTTAACTTTTACCTTAATAATAAATTATATTCTAAATTTTCATACAAAAAAGAATATGGAAAAAAACTTTCTTTCTTTTATCTTTTTTTTTTTTTTTTTAAATTTCTCCAGGCTCTCCTTGTTTTTCTTGGGGTCTTGCCCAGTTTTTACCAGGGTTTTCAGTTGATCGAGGTTTTTCCCATTCATGTGCCAGTTTTCCAGCAATTTTTCTGTGTGAACCGTTCTGGTTTTCGGTAGAACTGCCTGATCCGGGTTTCTAAGCACTGATATTTTGATTTTTCTTGGCTTGGTGGTTCGTCCTCGTGTTTAGCAATTATTTTATTCGTCCCAAATCTGGGACGTGGGAAGTATGTTAACCCTTTGTATAATATTCCATTGCCTATTTTTAAAACCTTTCTATCCCTCCTTGGTCAGAAGCCCCTGGATGAAACTTAAAGCTGGTTCAATACATAATCTTTATAGATTTATCTGCAGTATTTCGGTACATTCACTTAGCTTTTAAGTTTTTGTGGCATGCCTTGATGTTGGGCGTCTCTTTGGCTGTATTCATGGTGGATGCAAACTTTCGCACAGGAAGGATTTTACTGCTTCGAGCTTTATGTGTTTGAATATACAATGGCGCTCTTAGCTTTTCCTTGGGGAATATATGAATCCATTAATATTTTAGTTCTAAGGGAGTGTATAGTTTTAGGAAAAGTTCAGTGTAATGTAAAAATGATTAAATTATGTTAAGTTTGCTGTTCTAGCTTTTCAAACCTGAATATTTCATTTACTGGACTTTTTCTTGGTGTGAAGCAGATTAATTAATTTTTATATCAATTTTCTGTTTCAGATTTCTGCTGCAAAAGTGACGATAACTGATGCCAAACCCGGAGCGACTGAGACAGTCATCATAATATCTGGAACGCCTGAGCAGACCACTGCAGCACAAAGTCTCATACAAGCATTTGTAATAAGCGAGACTGAAGCGTCTTGATGTCTGATAAAGAGGTATTTCATGAGTTTTATTGACCCCAAATTGACAACGATTGGCTTCACAATGTGGCTTTCTGGCAAGCATTTAAAGCATGTTTGGCTAAGGCCTAAAGAAAGTTTGGCAAGCATTTAAAGCATGTTTGGCTAAGGCCTAAAGAAAGTAAAGTTACTTATATAGTAACTTATTGTTTCCAAATATGTTTAATATGTTCTTCCGCTACTCGTTAAGGGAAAAGATTTCTTATCCTGGAAATAAATTTTTGTTCGGATTAAGTAATGGCTTGTTGAACTGAAATTAAAAATTTTGCTAATAGGCTCGTCAACAAGTCAAACTTTTTCAAATTTAATCATATATCTTTGTAAAAAATCAATTTACACATTTCTTTATAATATTTCCGTATTTTTCAACCACACATTCTTCCAAAGTGTTCCATGATGTAACATCACAAGTTTATTCTAGAAGGAAAAGAAATTAGTTAAAGATAGGTGTTTGTTATTGCTTTAGCTATTGTTCTATTGGGATCTTGAGTGGTTCTTTTTATTAATTTTTCTTTTCGTTTTCTTGTTAGTACTCTTTTCCTTCGTAATCTAGGGTTAGTATACTTTGGACGAGGGTTTATTCATTGTATTCTTGGTCTTTTATTTATGAATATAAAAAACACTTTCAAGAATAATCTTGATTTCTGTTAAGAACTTGCGAGTTCCTGTTCTTTCGGCATCATTCCACTTCTCAGAAAATCATTTCTCAAGGAGCTTTATCAAACACGATGTTGAATTAGTTGAAGCTTTAACCAATCTAAAAAAGCTTATTTCACAGCAATTTATTTACTTGTGACCTATAAGTGAACTAATTAAGATCAGCCAAACATGCCGATGCTTCCCTTGTACGGTTTAGATGATTTCTATATTTGGAGGGAAGAGTTTAATTTTTCTTATTGATATATTTGCTAATGCAGGTGAAGATTACAGTGTTTGATGATGCGGAAATTTCTAATTTATCAAGTGGTGAGTGACAACTCAGAATATTCAATGTATTAATAGGAAAAAGTTTACATTGCTATTTTATCTGACCTTGTGGAAAGAAATGTTGGTAGTGCTGAAAGGTAGTTTACCTGATCAAATTGTAATTTGGACAGTAGAACTCTTAAGATTGTGCCTTTTCAAATGGACAAAGATTTTTTAGGGGATGGGAAGAAAAACACATGTGGGTTTCTCACAGTGGGATAACTCGATGATCTCCCGCCAGGTGTGCGTCTAGCGGGTGATCGGGACTATTGTGTTTCCTAGTTGATGCATGCTTTAGTACATTTAAATTCTCAATGATGCAGATTTGGTTTCTCCCGGTTTAGTTTGGATTCTATATATTTGATTTTGTAGACGTTGGATGTCTTCTTTTGTGGTATTCTGTTTCCCAAATTGTGTGGATGTAAATAATCATTAATTAGAAGTGAAATTTACGAAACACACCTTGTGTTTATAGTATATTTATTATAATTTGTATATCGTATTTTAAGAAATTACCATTTACACTTTGCTTTTCATTTAATATATTAACAAAACACCTCTTTTTGAAAATAAAAATTACTAAAAATTACTTATTCTGATGAAATTACCTTTTTGTGACTATCTATTCGCATCATATATTATCGGTAATGTTCAAGCACTTTTCGGAGGTAATGTTTCAGCATCTCCTACTCCATGTGGTATGTATTGATACGTCACATAGATTTAATGCACGTTATGCACGCCACATGGGGTAGGAGGAGCTGTAACAGCACCTCCAAAAGGTGCTTGAAGATTTTCACATATATTATATATGTTATATAAAACTTTACATACCATTTTATTAATTTTCAAAATATTGATAATTGTATTAGCAAATTTTTTTTTCTTTCTTGCCTATATTCTCCAATGTTTTTCTCAAAATTAAATATATTTGATAAGTGAAATATTATAAATAAATTCAAAACAAGGAGTTTTCCTGATAATCATCACTATTAAAATGATTTGCATTTTTTATAATAAATAATTTTCTCGTGTATGATTATATAAAAAATAACTTTACTACCTTGATTTTTTTTCTCTTTGTTTAAAAATCATAAAGATGAAAACATATAATAAACAACAAGGGGGGAAAATTTAGTAAAGTAGTACCAAATATTGTGTATCATTTAACAAGATTTTATTTATTTATTTATTGAGTAAAACTTTTTTGGTGAAGGTTAAGGACGGATTTATATTTTCCTCTGTATTATCGTAAATATCAAATTGAAAAAATAAATTTTACATATATATTTTTAAATGGTATGTAAAGTATTAGAAGATATAATATATGATATGTGATTTTTTAATCATAAAAAACAATATTAATTTAGTTAAGACCCATGTGACATAATGACATCCTGGTTAGCTCCCAAACCTTTTAATTAAGGGCTCAATTCCCTTTTCTTGTAGTCTCTTTGTTGTAGTAGTAGTAATAATAGCACAACTAATTCTGCGTTATACATAATCGGCCTCAGATTTTTCGCTATTATTTCCCTTTTTATGAAAGTCTCAATCCTTATTGCAGCATATTTTGGTTATTTCTTTCCCTTTTTTCCTTATCAACTATATTTCACTTGTGCGTTGCACGGTTAGACATCGTATCAAATTATCTACATAAATATCAATATTTAGTTTTAGTAAATTATGATAAATAATAAGTAAAAATAAATTTTTGTTTCTGTTCACATCATCTTACAACAATTATAATATACAATAAATTAAAAGCAATTAACCCGATCTAGCATCATATGGTATGACATTATGTGGTGACATATAACTATGTGACGTGCATTGAAACACAACGCACGGGAAATCACAACCATGTGATATGTCCTAATACATTCCACATGGCCATTTGGTTGTATCATATACCATATAGACATATAGTATTAGATCATTTTTACTATTAAACAGCATCAATAAAACAAATAAATTCATTTACCCTATGATACAAAACGGAAGAGGGACTACATAGTATGAAATGATTATTAGCTCGATGGTATTATGTAGTAACATATATATTTTTTAATTTTTTTTACAAATATATTAGATCGTCACAGATGGTGTAAACTATAAAATCATATACATCATAATAAAAGAAGATTAATTAATCGCAGATAATAAATATGAATAACTCACTGTTTGACAACATATAATGAAATTGATAACTACTAGTATGTGTGTGTATATATAAAGTAAAAACGAATTGAAAGAACAAAACCGAATGAGGACTCTTCATTATCAACTTCATTAATGGCACGACGATTGAGGACTCTGTGTGTGTGTGTGAGAGAGAGAAAGAGAGAGAGAGAGAGAGAGAGAGAGAGAGAGAGGCAAAGAGAATATTACAAAAAATTAAAAAACAAAAAAGTAAAAAGGATAAACATCAAAGTTACTGCACTGGTTATCACAAAACAATCAAAATGACCAAAAAGCCCCCACTTGAAGCATTTTGGACTTGAAAATTGCGGTCAAATTGTATCGCAGAACCTCTTATTTAATTAACATATAGATTTTCCATTTCCAAATACGGTTTGTCTCCTTAATTTATTCTTCTTTCTAATACAGTCCCTCTAAATTTGGCAATTAAAACTAACCCTTAATTTATTCTCGCATATGTGTTAATTCCGGTAATTGGAATTGATATTCTTCCCATAATTTAGGTGTTTAATAAATTGTTAGGAATTGATATTCTCAACTATTACATTACATACGTGACCTTAACCTCTTTAATATTTGGTCTTAGGTCTCATATTGCTTGTATAAAGTGTGGGTGTGTGGCATATATATATCATTCTGCTTCTTAAAAAGTTACCATGGTTTTGTCAGATGGCGTTTGGTGTCCCAGTGTAGTGTGTGTGCATTGCGTGTGTATATTAGTTCCATCGTGCGATAGAAGAGATAGTAGCCTCAAGTTCGTTTTATCGGTAAAGCCATATGTTGAACATATTCTATCATTGACTTTTTTAAACGCTGGTTTATTTTTTATAAATCTGCTTTCGGGTTGCATTGTTACTTCGTCACCTCCGCATGAATAGACATTCACAGTAATTGCATTAGCTGTACCTCTGTAAATTTTATTCCGTTGCATTTGTTCTGTTTAAGAAATATTTGTACAGTTTTGACGGCCAAGAGTTTCTTATTCAATAATTTTTTTTTCTCAAATTGTTTTGTATTCATTTTTTACTACATTATACTTTGATATGGCATGCTATATGTTCAAAGCGCATCCATTCAGCTTGACACCTAATCATTTTTTATTTTGTATTATATATTTAGTGGGATTAATTATCATGCTAATAGGATATTGTTACCCGTTTGTTACGACTTTGGCGTCATTTTTTTATTGTACAGATTCGTTGTTTTCACTTATATTAGCTTAAATTGTTTCTTTTAACATAGTGATCAAATTTAGGCTAAGGTAAAAAGGAGAGTTAATTGAAATTAATGTTTGACGAGCTTTTCCGTGAGCAAAATTTAAATGATTCATGAAATAAATTAAAGTCTAACAACCCAAAGAAGAAACCAAGAAACAAAAGATAATAGCTAGCATCCTTCTTCTTCTTCGATTCTTGTTTAAACTTCCTCTAAATCTATCAATTAAGAAGAAAGAAATGAATTAAAGGAACAAAACTTAATAAGGTAGTAAAAAGCTCCACGGAAGAGGATTTTCAGCTTTAGGGAAGAATGATAAATGATTAATATTGGAAGAGAATGAGGTTGGACGAGGTGAGTATGTAGTGGAGGAGATGGTTTTGTGTTTGATTCTAACTAATGCTAAGGAGGTACAGGTTCTTCGAGTGGATGTTGCATAAGAACTGTGGTTTATATAAAAACCTACTACCATAGGCGTCGGTTCCTCCCGAGGAACTGATGCCCATTCTTCAAAAAATTCAAAATTCAAATGAACTTGAATTTTTGAAGAAAGGAACTGATGCCCAAACTTCCAACTTCAAATCGTATCCAAATTCAAAATCACATCCAACTGTTACACACCACGCAGCGGAAGCGTGGTGTGTCTAACTTCGCCCCAAAAGGATCCTCGTGAAAGAAGGTTTACACTTCCTCATTTAACATGGTTAGGTTTTTAGTTGGAAACCGATGAGAGATTGGAGCACTGCCCGTAGCACAACTTCCTCTTATCACGCTCCTAGCGCAAACTCTGAGCTAGCGCCATGGGATGGTGGTGTGTATAACTTTGCCCTAAAAGAATCCTCGTGAAGGAAGGTTTACACTTCCTTATTTAACATAGTCAGATATTGCGTTGGAGACCGACGTGGGATTGGAGTACTGCCCGTAGCAGAAGCCACATCGGTCTCCAACGTAATGCCTGACCATGTTAAATGAGGAAGTGTAAACCTTCCTTCAAGAGGATCCTTTTGGGGCGAAGTTAGACACACCACCATCCCATGGCGCTAGCCCAGAGTTTCCACTAGGAGCGTGGTGAGAGGAGGCTGTGCTATGGGCAGTGCTCCAATCCCACATCGGTCTTCAACACAATACCTGACCATGTTAAATGAGGAAGTGTAAACCTTCTTTCACGAGGATCCTTTTGGGATGAAGTTATCCTGCTCACCCTCAGTAGCAAGATGCAGCAGACACCCACCTACTTCCCCTGTTGGTATCAGAGCATGATTACGTTTCTGGAAACCAAAGTCTAACATATCAGGATGACACTCACGTGAGTACATCTGTAAATATGTTACACAACAGAATTTCAAGAAACAATCAATATTTTGGGTACCCATTGGATGAATCTACAGAATCATGCCATGAAACTAGTGATAGATGGGAAGGAGATCCCCGTATTCACAATTTTCACCTGATTCCCAAGATCCATGGCAATTGGAAATATCCAAAGTAATTGAGCTAGTTTGGGGACTTTCAAAATCAGTACATATTCTTAAAACCCATGTTGAATCGTTGTAATGAATAATTACGTTGTAAGAGAAGAAGCAGGATATATTCTAAACAAATTTACTGCCACTTGAGATCAAGCTCAAGTAGCACAAAACAATATCATCCTGGGACTTCTAGCAAAACTACATGCTAGAATGGATGATATTGAAAGGAGTATTTCCACCTTAATGAAAGACAAGCATAAAGTTAGTCCTTCTGTTAAAGAAATTGAGAATGCCTTCAGCAAACTCAAAGTCACAACTTCTGGAGATTTTATTCCCATCCAAAAGAAGAGTATACCACCTTCTTCACCTTTTCACCAAAAACAGAAAATTCACATGAATATTATACCATTCTCAGGAACTTCTAGGACATTGACTTCCACCTCCAGTTCAATTAACACCACTCCTCATAATAGAAATCTTTTATATAGATTTTTATCTAAAAATAAGAGAAGTCCTATTGTGTTAGAACAAATCACAGATTTGGAAAGAGATACACAAATCTTCTCAAATAATGAAATTCAACTTATGAATCCTTCAAACCTGTATCAAACAGGAACTTGGGGAGTTTAGACTTGTTGATATTACCACTCTGGAGAAGAAAATCTTAGTGTTCCTACAAGAAGCCAAGAAATTCTTACTCTAATGTCACAACAATCTGCCACCGAATTACTTAAGTGAAAGCAAAAGTTTATTCATTTTGGCTTCCTTGTCATTGGAATTAAAGTCTTAGCAAGAAAAGGACTTGAAGCTAAAACTTTAATAACCCTACTTGACACCCAGGATCCCAATATTGAAACCTCCAATATGGGTATTACCGACTTAGATCTCAACAATAATATAGGAATTGCCTATATTGCTCCTAACGAATTCTTAAAGACCATCCCAAAATTTGTTCAGTTTTTAAAACTAACCATCCAAACAAAAGGATTCGATGGATGGATTGGGAACAATCTAGTTGTTAGTATCTATTTCATTAGTAAAACCATAAATAATACTAGCACTAGATGCAGATTAAAAATGGATGGAATCATATATGCATTAGAATCTTCTAGTGCTAGATTTTTGGCTCCATTAATGGTCCTTTCAATCCACAATGCTGGTTTTGAGTGGAAAATTGAAAACCCTTGTCCCGCATTACTCAAAATCTGAGACCTAGAGATGCAGTCATATATGTGGATGCTTCAGGAAATCTTTCTATTAGATCTAGAGATTATCAACCTGATAGAAATGTAAAGATTCAGATTCTGAAACCATTGAATAATTTATCTTTTAAGGAATTTGACAAAAAGATTATTTATCCTACTTAACTTGGCATGGGAATTCTCTGGCCCAAAGAACTCCTTGAAACGGAACAGGCCTTGAAAAAAACAAGACAACTTCCATTTAATGCTAGGTTAATTTATAACCATAAAGGAGACATTATTAGCTTGCTATGTGATGATTATGCAATTAATGATTCTAAATATCGGAAAATTGCTTCTCCTTTATCAAAAGAAGACCATGTCGAGGACATGTCTTAGTGACACCATTATTGAATCTTCTTCTCCTAATACTATTGAGAAATCTTCTTCTGAAACAAGTAAAGAAGAAATTCCAGCCAATCTTAATAATACTCCTGTAGAAGAAATTGATACAATAGATAAAATGTCAGTTGGTTCTACAATTACTCCTCTTGACTTAGTTCAACCAGCTGAAATACCGACAAAACCTCTTGATATTCCTGCTATTTCCTTGATATGGAACTTATGGACAGATATTTAGAAGATTGCTCATCTTCTACGTATTTCCAAACACGTCACTTTGGCTTAGTGGCAACCTCCCCTTATGCCTAAAGCTGAACCGAACACCATGTCATATAATCTGGGACGTCCACCTAGAAATCCTGTCAACCTTTATGACCAAGAAAGAAAGGATATTTATATCATAGGCAAAAGAAAACCACTAGATCCTAACTTTCAGTTCGAATCAGAAATTCTAAATCTTGCTGGAATTCATCCACAAAATTGGAATACCTATCTCGAACAATGGACTGGTGTAGTCTATAGGAACTACCAATCCAACCACAGCAATGTAACAGATGGCGAAGCCGTGATCCAAATTGCTGAGAATTACCTTGGTGATATTGCCAAAGCGATATTGCCAGAGCAATATGGGAGTCATACTAGATAAAGTTTCCTGATAAGGATGCTAATCTTGTAGCCCAAGGCAACAACATCAATAATTTCACCTATTTAATCCATAGAATTGTCACTATTGGTCTTGTAAATACTAGATGAATGACAAAGCAATCAAAAGCTATGAGGGATTTGGAACAAATACGACTCAGAAATTGGGCAAAAGTTATTCCATTCCTCCAAGATTTTTTTGCCCTTGCTGCTATTTCTTGACATTATTATATGCCAGTATTAAGAGCAAGACTTTTCACCAAACTACCAAAAGATCTAGGGAAAGAAATCTCTGAAGCCTGCAGTAAATCTGAATGGAAAAATGTCTTACCAGAATATAATAATACTAGTACAAAATTTTTTCTTTTCAAATATATCTTGAAGATGAACAACACAGTGCACTTCTTGCTAAGTACTCAGTGTATAACTGTGAATCTTATTTCACCGATAATTTTATCACCCAAATGGATGAAGACATTTTTACATAGTTAGGTTGTGTAGCTACTTCTTTCTCTTTAACCTCTGAATCCTCGTTTAACCAATTGTATTCATGATTGGAAAAACAAGTATGGCAGTGACAACATTAAATGTTGTAATTGTGAATGGTATCAGACCTTCAATAGACGTATCAAGTGTTTGAAATGTTTATTAGAAATCTGTGTCACCTCTATCAAATTATTATTTAATGTTGATTTACCACCAAAAGATACTTTGTTACTTTCAACTCATTTTGGTTCCTTCCAGAATATGGTAGAACAAAGATTATCACTTTTGGAAAATAGATTCAGCCTTTTTGAAACCGAAGTCAAAAACTTCATTTTCACCTATCAGAAAGGAAAATCCAAAATGGCTTATCCCTCTGATCCTTCTGATCCCCAGAGAATACTCCGAAGGTATCACCATGCAAGAACAAACTCCTGAACATTGTCCTATTGCATTATAAGATAAGATTCCTCTTATTTGTAAAAAGTCAATAGCTAAAGACTTGCTTATTCTATGTGCTTTAAATATTAAAGGCCATAGAACACAAGCAAATGCCCTTGTTGACACTGGTACTTCTACCACCTCAGTAGACAAAAGCAAAGTTCTCCCACATGCAATTGTCACTACTCCTGATCCTCAATTGCTTACGCAATATGATGGAACCTCTATCTTGAATGATAAAATAGCCTACAATGCTAAATTTGGCATTTAGGATAACTGTCAATAGTGGTCCCATGAATTCCACTTACCACAAGTGGCGCTCACTAAATTACAAGATAAACATATTAAAATCATCCTTGACCTTGATTTTATCTATGCTCAACAAAGCTCCCTTGTTGTTATCAAAAACTATGCCTTAATTAGTAAATGGTTTGTTTTGACACCAGTCATCTCAGAGTATGTGCTACCGGAGCGTGCTGATATACTCAAGGAACCTAAAACCCTTCCAACCATTACAGATCCTTGTCCCTGTGATATACAAGGCTCATGTAAACAAAATGGAACCAATACCTTAGCTGTAACCTTTTTTGATGAAACCAGATGATAGTATCCAACAATACCTTTTGGTATTGCAAGACTCAGAAGATCCATCTATTGATCCATTGGGTTATCATTCTATTACAACCGAGGATTTAATCTTGGTAAATCATGCTAAGATTATTCACACTTTCACTAGAAATCCTAAAATAGAGGAAATTGTCAAGAAGCTAGAATTCTCTGACATTATTGGTGAAAATCCTATTACATTTTGGGATAAAAACCAAATTGAGTGTAAACTTGATATCATCAACCCAGATATCAAGATTACATCACCACAGTTTAAGTATGATGCATGGGCTCAACAAGATTTCAAAATGCATGCCACCCAATTGCTTTAACTAGGCGTAATTAGACCTTCTATATCTAAGCATCGCACTCCTGCCATTCTTGTCCAAAAAGAAGTGAAAAAACACAGAGAAACAATCAAGGATGGTGTTTGATTATCGACGTTTGAATGATAATACTTATGATGATGGGTATATTATACCAAACAAAGATAGTCTTATTCACCGAATCCAAGGAAGAGCTTGGTTCTCCAAATTTAATATGAAATCAGGTTTCTAGCAAGTCAAAATACACCCTAATTCCATACCTTGGACATTATTTATTGCACCAAATGACATTTTGAGTGGATGGTTATGCCATTTGGACTTAAAAATGCACTTTCAGTCTTCCAAAAAAATATGGATAACATCTTTGGACTATATAAAACCTTTGTGCGTGTATATTGATCATGTTCTAGTTTTCTCTAAAACAGAGAAAGAACATATTGCACACCTTCACACTGTCTTTGCTCTCTTTGAAAAGCATAGACTTGTTGTTTCTAAACAGAAAATAGAGTTGTTTAAATGACACATTGGATTTTCAAGAACAAAAATTGGCAATGGAACCATAAGGCTTCAACCTCATATTGCTAAAAAGGCTCTAGATTTTCCTGACCAATTGGAAAATATCACCTTACTTAGATCATTCTTGGGGACAGTGAATTATACTCATCCTTATATCAACAATTTATCTAGTTTAACCGGCCCTCTTTATAATAAGATTAGTGCCACCAGATTGATTAAATTCAACACTGAGGATGAAAAGCTTGTCCAAAAGATAAAACAAGAATTTCATCACTTCAACCTTGAAACTTCCTTTAGAATCTGACTACCTTATTGTAGAAATAGATATTTCTAAAAATGGTTAGGGAGGAGTCTTATTAGCTAAACATAATGAGTTCTCATCAAAAAAAGAGGAACAAGTTTGTAGATATAGCTAATGAGTCCAAAAGATATACCTCTTTGGACTATAAACTGCTAGCCATTATTTATGTGTTGGAAGCGTTTTCTTTGCTCATAATTTTTAATACCCAAATCACTATTAGAACAGGTTGTGAGGCTATAGTCAAATTTAGCCAAACCAAATCTAAAAAGAAATTACCTTCCAATAGATGGTTGAAATTCCGTGAATATGTTCTTAACAGAAGATTCAAGATCAAATGGGAACATATTAAATGAACCAATAACACTATGGCAGACACATTATCTAAACAATTAAAGATTTTAGATAGTTTAAAAGCCTCTGATTATGATTATGGTTAATTACAGGAAAGTAGGCGATTCAACCATGCCTCCAAAGGCAAAGGGCAAAGTTCCCACCATATCACCAAAGTCCATTCAATTCGGCACCACGTATCTCTCTGTCTACCCAGAAGATGGAAATAATTTCCAGAAGAAAAGATGTTCAAACCTGAGTTCAGAATATAAGTGTATTCTAGACAATATTTGGAGACTTCCAATCTCTTAAGTAGAAAGTAAAAAGAAGGTATTCATTCTTAATGCCTTAATACATTACTATACTTCTAAGAATGGTAAGTCTGTTGGTTAAAGTACCACCGTCCAAAGTCACACTTTTCATGTTATGCTCTATTTAACGGACCATAATACAGAATTATGTTACCATGGATGAGATCCATAATGCAACCAAGAATTTTCCCAAATTTTGTAGAACTCCTTCTATCAAAGGATTTAAAAATTTCTTTGATGCTGAAAAAGAGATGAAAAGGATTTTTGAAAAAGAACCTTTCAATATTTCACCTGCTATGGAAAGAAATCCAAAAATACACAACAATATTTTGCAGATATTGCAGCTGCTTCTAGAATAAAGAAAACTTTTCACCAGTATATTCCAGAATTGTTCTACTACTTTGAGCTAGTAGAACAAACGCTTGAAAAGATTTTTACTATCCTCCAAGATTTTTTAAATCAAATTGGAATCCAGAAAATGCATTGCAACTGGATCAATATTTATTGGTTTTATCATGTTAATGAATTTTTTATCTTGTCATAAGCTGTACTCAGATTGCAGAGATAAAATTTCTACCTTATGTGGTCAAACCATGGCAAAACCCTTCTGCAGATGTCAAATTGTATTCGCTTATAGGACAGTTCAGGTAAATTTTGATGAATTCGAAGTTAAACATTTCTCAATAGTCAAAATTATGCTACAAACCTTAATTGATTACGGAATCTTATCTACATTTCATTTGACTGATAGAGAAAATAAAACAAAGGTTAAACCTCCACTCCAGAATGTTCTTCATTATCTAATGGTAGCCTATGGAGATTGTCTTTATATTGAACTAGATTCATCATTACCTACATGGGAAAGTAAATTCTATCCTTTCCGGACAATTTGCAGAATTTACACTTCACACTCCAATCCAGAAATTTGTTCCACCTTCTCAAAAAGTGATGATATCCTTCATGATCTGAGTATCAACAAATCCAAAGCTACATTGCTTGATCAGTTAAAACAAGCAACTGTAAAAGTTTTTGGAAGCGATTGGTCTTGGGATCCAACTAAACCTGAATACCAATACATGCAACTCGTCTCTAAAGTCTATTTCACTAAGGTTTATTGTTCAAATGAGATAGCATGATTCTTCTTCCAACCATTCAAGATTTTTGATGTAGCAAAAAACTCTGCTAAAGGTTATAGAAGGATGATGTAGAATAAAAGTGTCCCTCAAATGCTGAAGAAAAGCTCTTTTGGAAGAAGCAGTGGACCTCTTGATCCCTATCACTCAAAGTCATCAACATCTTCTACAGATAAAAATGAAGATAATAAAGACTTCAATCGTACCATGGACGTGCCTGAAGACAAAGAATAATGGCAGACCCCTAAATCTTTACTTTCGGCAGAAAATCTAACCGAAGCACTACATAATAATCTACTTTCGCTATGCAGAAATCAGATTTTTGAAAGAATCTCACTGTTTGAAAGTGACAGGTTACTATACAAGTCACTGTGCAGGTGTATTTTCAAACTTTTTACTGTTTTCTTTAGAAAAAGTAGGAATCTTTCCTATTTTCTTTTAGAAAATTGTAACCATAATGTGTTGGATTTGTTTGCTCACAATATCCTGGCATTATTGCCTTTCCTTTACAGTTGTATCACGTGTAGAATTTAGGCACCCCCCTCAATCCTTTTCTATATAAGGATTGATATCCAACCATTGTATACATACTTTAGAAGCACACACTCTCTCTTCTTTTCTAAAAGAAGTATACAAAAAAATAAATCTTTCTTAATTTTGAATTTCTCTTAACCTTAGCCATGAGTGGCTAATTACACTTTAAGATTGCAAACAACTAAGATAGGCAGTTTGAGCAGGGAAATCCACAAAGGGATGACTTAATTGTTTAAGCCTTTATCATTCTTAGAAACTGAGAACGAGTGTACTATAATGTTACCTAGAAACACCTCTAAACCATGTTGATAATTGGAGAAAAGGTGGAGGAGTACTGAAAAATACCAAAGGAATGGGAAAAAAAGGGAAAATCACCCAAGAAAGTACCCAATGCTTTTGGGCAGTTCCGTGGTTATGTGTATGAGGGTATATGTATAGTATAATCATTCTTAGTAAATTAATGATATTGCTTTAGATTATTTGGTTAACCATATATTGCACTTGCTTATACTACATAATATCTGTGCTTGTTTGTGATCTTATATTTTAAAAATGAAAAAAAAATTAAGAGAAAAATATGGGAACACCAATTCCGCTGTGAAACCTAATTCCTCAGATGGAACCCATAAACCTTGTAATCATAAGAATATCAAGGAATACAACCTCTATAAACATCGTCTCTGGACTTTGTTCTCCTATATAAAGCGGATGAATCATCCCTTATACAATGACGAGTTAGTGAAAACTAACATTGTCACCTCTATCTTAAGAGAAGAATTCTCTTTTGATATAGATGCCCATAAGTGGGAACAATGTTTATTCACTATTCCTGCTCATACGCATATAGCACCCGCTGGGTTTGTAGATCCTGATGATTATTTTAATCCTCAGACTTAACCAGTATATGGTAATCCTGAGTTATGGGACATGAGAACCTTAACACAGATTTACAATGCAGTAGATCCACAAATAATCTGTGTCCTATAGTCTATGCCCCAGTGGACCAGGACTACTACTAGGCACTATAAGGATTGCAACCAAACCTTTTTCTTAAGGTTGAGTAATTTACCACATTTTTATGCCTTTTATGGACCAAAAGGCATTGCCATCTTTTCCCATTATGAAATGGAACCTCTTAGGCAAGAAAACCTGGTAGGAACTTGGCACACTAGGCCATGTTTCAGGCCAATCCTCTGCTCGATGGTACAAGACAACATAGGAGACCCTCTTGCCCATCACTACTTTTGCTCTATACCAGAATGATATAATGAGCATCCTACCACTTCTCCAATCATTCTCGCCCTCAGGAGCAAGACGCAGAATCCTTTTCATCTGCTTAGCCTCAGCAGCAGATACCCACCTGCCTTTCGATTAGTATCAAAGCATGATTATGTTTCTGTAATAGGGACAAGGATCTGTAATAGTTGGAAGGGTTTTAGGTTCCTTGAGTATACCACCATACTCTAATAGCACATACTTTGAGATGACAGGTGTCAAAAGTAACCATTTGTTAATTAAGGCATAGTCTTTGATAACAACAAGGGAGCCTTGTTGAGCATATAAAAAATCAAGGCCAAGCATGATTTTAATATGCTTATGTTGTAATTTAGTGACCTACACTTGTGGTAAGTGGAATTAACGGGACCACTATTGACAATTATCCTGAATGCTAAATTTAGCATTTTAGGCTACTTTATCATTCAAGATAGAGGTTCCATCATATTGCGTAAGCAATTGAGGATGAGGAATAGTGACAATTGCATGTGAGGGAACTATGCTTTTGTCTACTGAGGCAGTAGAAGCACCGGTGTCAACAAGGGCAATTGCTTGTGTTCTACGGGCTTTAATATTTAAAGCACATAGAATAAGCAGGTCTTTAGGTATTGAGTTGTTACAAATAAGAGAAATCTTATCTTGTAATGCAACAATGTTCAGAGGTTTGTTCCTGCATGGTGATACCTTAGGATTATTCTTCGGGATCAGGAGGATCAGAGGGATAATCCATTTTGGATTTTCCTTTCTGATAGGTGAAAATGAAGTTTTTAACTTTGATTTCAAAAAGGTTGAATCTATTTTCCAAAAGTGATAATCTTTGTTCTACCATATTCTAGGAGGAATCAGAATGAGTTGAAAGTAACAAAGTATCTTTTAGTGGTAAATCAACATCAAATAATAATTTGATACAGGTGGTACAGATTTCTAATAAACATTTCAAGCACTTGAAACGTCTATTGAAGGCTGGATACCATTTGCAATTACAGCATTTAATGTGGTCACTGTCATACCTGTTTTTCCAATCATGAATACAATTGGTTAAACGAGGATCAGAGGTTAAAGAGGAAGAAGTAGCTACACAACCTAACTGTGTAAATAAGTCTTCATCTATTTGGGTGATAAAGTTATTGGTGAAATAAGATTCATAGTTATACACTAAGTACTTAGCAAGAAGTTCTATGTGTTGTTCATCTTCAGGATACATTTGAAAAGAAGAAGTCTCAATTTCTTGGAGTTCTTCTATTTCAATTCCTTCGATTGAACAGATACTATAAATGGTTTCATCCTTGGAAACATCTAACTTTATTTCTAAGATATCATCATTTATATTATTGATCAAACAAGCTTCTCCAGTAAAGAGATTTTCCTTATTTGGATAGTTCGAACTGAAATGTTCAGGTTGTTTACAAGCAAAATAGATGAGAGTATCTCTATATGTTTGATTTTTGTCGTATATCCGAAGATGCTTGTCAAGGTCTAAATAAGGCTTCCTATTTCATGATTTTCGTAAATAGTAGCACTTGGTGAGAGTTTTCCTGGAGATCTTAGCCTATTTAGGCTTTGATTTTCTAAGAGGGGCCTCATATTATTGAGGAGTGTAGATTTCTCCACAAAATCCCATATTGTTTTTCTTAAGATCACGTTGTATCTTAATGTAAGTACATCATTTCTTAAGTTCTTCAATGATGAAAACAATTCTTGTACCAGTATTATTATATTCTGGTAAGACATTGTTCCATTCTTTCCCTAGATCTCCTAGTAGTTTGGTGAAAAGTCTCATGCTTAATTCTAGCGTATAATAATGTCCAGAAAAAGCAACAAGGGCAATGAAGTCTTGGATGAATGGAATAACTTTTACCCAATTTCTAAGTTGTATTTGTTCCAAATCCCTCAAAGCTTCTGATTGCCTACTCATTAATCAAGTATTTACATCACCAATAGTGACAATTCTATGGATTAAATAGGTGAAATTATTGATGTTGTTGCCTTGGGCTATAAGATTAGCAACCTTATCAGGAAACTTTGTCTTGTATGACTCCCATATTGCTCTGGCAACATCACCAAGGTAATTCTCAGCAATTTGGATCATGGCTTCGCCATCTGTTACAATGTTCTGGTTGGATTGGTAGTTCCTATAGACTACACCAGTCCATTATTCGAGATAGGTATTCCAATTTTGTAGATGAATTCTAGCAAGATTTAGAATTCCTGATTTGAACTGAAAGTTAGGATCTATTGGCTTTCTTTTGCCTGTGGTATAAAGATCCTTTCTTTCTTGGTCATAAAGGTTGACAGGATTTCTGGGTGGATGTCCCAGATTATATGTCATGGTGTCAGGTTCAGCTTTAAGCATAAGGGGAGTTGTTGCCATTAAGCCAAAGTGACGGGTTTTTGAAGACGTGGAAGATAAACAATCTTCTAAATATCTGTCCATAAGTTCTATATCAGGAGAAATAGCAGAAATATCATGAGGTTTTACTAATATTTCAGCTGGTTGAACTAAGTTAAGAGAAGTAATTGTAGAACCAATTGATATTTTATCTATTGTATCAATTTCTCCTACATGGGTGATATTAAGATCGGGCAGAAGTTCTTCTTTACTTGTTTGGAAAGAAGATTCCTCAATAGTGTTCGGTGAAGAAGATTCAATAATGGTGTTACTAAGAACAGTGTCACTACGTACATGATTTTCTTTTGATAAAGGAGAAGCAATTTTCTGATATTCAAAATCATTAATTACATAATCATCATTTAAATAGTTGACGATATCTCCTTTATGATTATGAATTAACCTAGCATTAAATGGAAGTTGTCTTGTTCTTTTCAAGACCTGTTCCATTTCAAGGAGTTCTTAGGGCCAAAGAATTGCCATATCAAGTTTAGTAGAATAAATTATCTTTTCGTCAAATTCCATAAAAGATAAATTATTCAATGGTTTCAGAATTTGAATGGGTTACATTTCCATCAGATTGATAATCTCTGAATCTGATGGAAAGATTTCCTGAAGCATCCACCCATATGACTGCATCTCTAGGTCTCAGATTTTGAGTAATGCTAGGATGAGGGTTTTCAATTTTCCATTCAAATCCAACATTCTAGGTTGAAGAGACCATTAATGGAGCCAAAAATCTAACACTAGAAGATTCTAATGCAGATATGATACCATCAATTTTTTGTCGACATCCGGTGCTAGTATTATTCACGGTTTTACCAACAAAATGGATACTAACAACTAGATTGTTCCCAATCCATCCATCAAATCCTTTTGTTTGGGTGGTTAGTTTTAAAAACTGAACAAATTCTGGGATGGTCTTTAAGAATTTGTCAGAAGCAATATAGGCAATTCTTATATTATTGTTGAGATCTAACTCGATAATACCCATATTGGAGGTTTCAATATTGGGATCTTGGGTGTCAAGTAGGGTTATTAAAGCTTTAGCTCCAAGTCCTTTTCTTGCTAAGACTTTAATTCTAATGGCAAGACGGCCAAAATGAATAAACTTATGCTTTCGCTTAAGTAATTCAGTGGCAGATTGTTGTGACATTAGAGTAAGAAGTTCTTGGCTTCCCATAGGAACACTAAGAGTTTCTTCTCTAGAGTGATAATACAAACTAGTCTGAAATCCCTAAGTTCTTGTTTGATAAAGATTTGAAGGATTCATAAATTGAATTTCGTTATTTGAAAAGATTTGTGTATCTCTTTCCAAATATACTATTTGTTCCAACACAATAGGACTTCTCTCATTAGATAATAATCTAGATAAAAGATTTCTATTCTGAGGAGTAGTAGTAACTGAACCGGAAGTGGAAGCTAATGTCCTAGAAGTTCTTGAGAATGGTCTAATATTCATATGGAACTTTCTATTTTTGGTGAAATGATTTTTCTGGTGGAAGAAAATAGTTCCAAGTTTAAATATACTATAGCTGTAAAATCCATAAAATCTTTAAACAACAAAAGGTTTAAAAATAACCAAGATCTTCTATATGAAAACCTTGATTAAACTCTTGGTGATGAATTTCTTGTTTTGAAAGATCATTATGTATTGAGCTTTCAGGGTCAAGAATAGCTTTGGGAGGTGAGGACCATATCCCCGGGTGGTGAAACTGTTTTTCGGTGCAAGATGATTCACTAGCTCATGTGGACACTCCACATCCGTGCCACATGTGCCGTATAGTGCCATAGTGTATGACACATGTGGTGTTAGAAGGGGACTCGGTTTTACCTCCCATGAAATCCAAGTGTACCTATGTCTTTATTCACACATTATTTATAAGGAGAAATTACAGACTGACTCCCCGAAAACAAGACGACTATATAAACCAACTACTTAATTATCTAAGAGAAATAGTTAAGTGGAGTAAATCATGTTTTGACAGAAAATCTCTATGCATGTGGTGCCATACTTTAACTAATTTTATTAACATGAACAGGGCTCCACGTGGGTCTATAAAACAAGTGAAGGGAAAAACGCCACATATACCCGACACCTGATGTCTCCTGATCAAAACTAAAACTAAATCCTAGTTGACTCTTTGAAATGATAAATTAAATAATAATATTGTTAATAATAAAAAAATAAATGAAAACAAAGCTACATAGATAGTCACGTAACACAATAGAAGAATAAAGATTGATTATTTTTAGGCATTTAAAGTTTTCGTTTGGTATCGTTTACCATTTTTTCCTATTATAATTTGGCATAATTGGCACCATAATTACTCCATTGAAATTTACAAAAATTGACACGCATCCGCATAGTGCCCTAAGTTTCAAATGGGATTTCAAAAAGTGGGCTGTGGGGAGTGACGGGTGGGTGGGCCGAATTGATTTCTTCTCCTTCCATGTGAGTGGCAGCTGACTAGTCACATCAAATATCTTTTCTGTCAGGAAAAAAAATAAAGGCTATAAAGCATTTATAATAACTTTTATTATAATTCAAAACACATAGATCCTAAAATTTAAAACTTGTATAAAAAAATTTAAATTTTAAAACTAATTCTACGTAGATAAAACATGGTGAGGGGTTTTGAGGAAATTGCTGCAAACAGACCAAATTGTTGAATGCTGAATTTCAAGTTTCTAATGATAAAATCACTTCATTATTAACTAAAAACATGGATTTTAATGAATTAATTACTAAATTCAACTCCACCTTGTATGTTTGCTGTAAATTTATCATCACTCTCACTAATCACTAATATATAAATGGCGGATGTGTATAAAATATTCGCTTTCACATTTTGTCCTTAACATTTTTTTTAATTCCTATTTTGTCCTTTATTGTCTTCAATCATATCATATTGACTGCAAATTGCATCCTTTATTTTTTCATTAATATGTAATAATAAAATTTAACTGTTTTTGAAACTCTTAATTAATTTGCATCCCTATTACTTCATCCATCCCCAAAAGATATTTTCTTTTTCCTTTTTTATATGTCTCAAATTATATTCACATTTCTTTTTTATAGTTACATTAAAATTTTCTTTTTCTTATCACACTCCTATTTAATATTTTTGGAATTAACCACACTAAGAGCAGTTACATTGGTAGTGCTAAAATTAACTATCAACATAAGTAAAAAATAGAACTTTTAGTGATTGTTAAAAGACACATGTGCAAGTTAAATTTAACTATTAATTAGTGTCATATTAGTGATTCTAAATAAGAGTATTAAATTTAATCATAAATTCAATAGTCAAAGAGTAGACCAATCCTAATTTAATTAAAACAAAGAAAGAAGAAACTAGATTTTTTTAACCCGTGCATTGTATGGGTAGAGTTATAGTGTATAATCATATCAAAACTAACTCAGTTGTCACTCAAATAAATATCAAGAATTAAAAGATGGTTATTGATAATGCAACTGTTATTTGACGGTAATTGAATAACG
>CAVNYN010202432.1:0-18799 GCA_963692815.1 Nyctanthes arbor-tristis
CAAATAGAAAAAAACACATTTAATTAAAAAAATGTTACATTGGTTGGGTTACGTTTGTTTAAAAAATCACATATAAAAATTAAAAAGTCACATATCGAGATTTAGCGTTGTAAATAAAAAATCACATTTAATTAGAGAAGTCACATATACAATAGAAAAAGTCACACTTAAATTAAAAAAATGTTACATTCATTGAGTTATGTTTATTTAAAAAGTCACATATATAGAAATTAAAAAATGCATTTAATAAAAAGAATTTTACATTAATTTGGTCACGTTTATTTAAAGTCATATGTAGAAATTAAAAAGTCACATTAATTTGGCATGGCTACTCTCTAATGTTATCATCAAATTCGACTCCAAGGTAGTGGTTGAGGCATTGGAACGGGAAGAGAATATGTCAGAGTCTAGTCTCATTGCTTACGATTGTAAAGAATCACTGATTGTAAGCTTTTCCCCTTCAAAAAAATGCACTTAATAAAAGGAATTTTACATTAGTTTGGTCACGTTTATTTGTAGTCATAGGTAGAAATTAAAAAAATCACACATCGAAATTAAAAAATTACAAATAAAAAATCACATTGATTGAGTTACGTTTATTTAAAAAGTCACATATATAGAAAATTTAAAAAATCACATTTAATAAAAAAATTACATTAATTTGGACAAGTTTATTTAAAAAGTCACTTGTAAATATTAAAAAGTCACATATCGATATTAAAAGTCACAAATAGTAAAAGAAATTACATTTAATTTAAATATGTCACATTAATTGTATCAAACTTAATTGAAAAGCCACATATAAAAATTAAAAATTTAGACTTGATGAAAAAGTCACAAATAGAAAAATCAAACAATTTAAAAATGTTACATTAATTATGTCACATTTAATTAAAAAACACATAAAAAATGACATTGATTTAAAAATATTATATTTATTATCACATTTATATTTTCAAAAGTTACAAACGGCTAGGAGAACACATGTTTGGCATTTGGCAAGGAGGACCCAGGTTGGGGGTTGGGTGAGGGAGGCGGGGAAGGAAAGGGAAAAATAAAGAAATAAATAGAATAATGTTATTTAGCATTACCGGTGTTAAAAATGAGAAATGGAAGAGAGGTACTTGTCTATTGAATGTATTACTGTATTTTTACGTCCTCTTGGGGTGCATTAGTTCTGCACGTAAATTTCAATAAATTATACCAAATGCCCTTTTTTTCCCTAATTTTCTTTTATAAATTTGTTGTGAGTGATATTGACAAGCATTTCGTTATAAGAACTTGAATATTATTGAATGAGTAGTGTCATTAAATTAAAATTTAAATTTTTAAATTACACTGACAAGTCATAAGTATTTTTTAATATGTTGTGAGTGATATTGACTAGTATTTAGAGATGAATACCTCCAATATTTTTTATAACGACTTAAATATTATTGAATGCATATTATCACTAAATTAAAATTTGAACATCTAAGTTATACTAATAAATTATAAATAATTTTTAATGTGTTGTGAGTGATATTGGCTACTATTTAGAGATGAACACTGCTAAGTAAACACCTAAAATAGATAATTAACTTATAATAGTTTTGTAATCGTTATAACGATTTCAATATTATTGAGTGAATGGCGTCCTTAAATTAAAATTTGAACTGCTAAGTTGTACTCATAAATTATGAACATTTCTTAACGTGTTTTTAGTGGTATTGACTAGTATTTAGATATGAACACATCTAATCAAACATTTAAAATGGATAATTAAATAATAACGATTTTGAATTAAATAGTACTGAATGAATAATGTCGTCAAATTAAAATTAGAACTTTTAAGTTATATTGATAAATTATAAACATTTCTTAACGTGTGCTGAGTGGTATTAACTTGTATTTAGACATAAACAACTATAATCAAATGCCTAAAATGGATAATTAATTCATAGCAATTTCATAAGCGTTATATATTTAAATATTATTAAGTGGCCAGCATCGTTAAATTAAAATTTGACTTCTAAATTATAATGATAAATTATAAATATTTCTTAATATATTATGAGTAGTATTAACTAATATTTAGAGATAAAAACATCTAATCAAATGCTTAAAATTGATAATTGACTGATAATGATTTCGTTATCGTTATAATAATTTGAATATTATTGAGTAAATAGTGTCGTTAAATTAAAATTTGAATTTCTAAATTATACTAACAAGTCAGAAGCATTTCTTAATGTGCTATAAGTCGTATTGACTAATATTTAGAGATGAACGCCTCAAGTCACATACATAAAAGCAATAATTAACTCACAATGATTTCGTAATTGTTATAACGATTCGAATATTATTGAATGAATATTGTCATTAAATTAAAATTTGAACTTTTAAGTTATACTGACAAATTATAACCATTTTTAATGGGTTGTGAGTGGTATTGACTAGTATTTAGATATGAACACCGTTAGTCAAACACTTAAAATGGATAATTCATTCGTAACGATTTCATAATGGTTACAACGAGTTAAATATTATTGAGTGAATAGCGTCATTGAAGTAAAATTTAAATACCTAAGTTATCCTGACAAATATATAAGCATTTCTTAATATGTTGTGAATGGTATCTACTAATATTTAGAGATGAATAACTCTAATTAAACACATAAAAGCATTAATTAATCCATAACGATCTCGTATTCGTTATAGTGATTTGAATATTATTAAATGAACATTGTCATTAAATTAAAATTTAAACTTTTAAGTTATACTGACAAATTTTAAATATTTCTTAATGGGTTGTGAATGGTATAGACTAGTATTGCCTCTAATCAAACACCTAAAATAGATAATTTACTCAATAACGATTTCATAGTTGTTATAACGATTTGAATATTATTGAGTGAATAGCGTCGTTAAAATAAAATTTGAATACCTAAGTTAAAATAACAAATTATAAACATTTCTTAATATGTTGTGACTGGTATTAACTAGTATTTTGAAATGACCATCTCTAATCAAACACCTAAAATAGATAAATAACTCACAACGATTTTGTAATCGTTTTAACGACTTAAATATTATTGAGTGAATAGCGTCATTAAATTAAAATTTTAATTTCTAAATTATACTGTCAAATTACAAACATTTATTAATGTGTTACGAGTAGTCTGAATAGTATTTAAAGATGAACACTTTAAACCAAACACATAAAATGAATAATTATCTCGTAAGGATTTCGTAATTGTTATAACGATTTGAATATTATTGAGTGAATGTCGTCGTTAAATTAAAATTTAAATTTCTAAATTATACTTAGGGCTGGACATCAGGTCGGGCCAGTCGGGTTTCCTCCCGATCCAAACCTGACCCAAGAGGAAGTCGGGTTCCAGATTTAGGAACTGAACTGAGCCAACTCAGTTTCAAAACCCGACTCAACCAGAGTCAACTCAAGTTGGGCCGACACAATACTGGCCCAAAACTCAGCCAGGCCAATAGGCTAATATAAATATATATATATATATAGTAGGGCCGCATGGCCCAAAACTTAGCAAGGTCAAATAGACCAATATAAAAAAAAATTAAAGAACATGAGCATGCGAGCAATAGCAGCGGAGGCAGAAAGGTATCAGCACAGCAGCAGAGGCGGCACGACATTAGAAGCTAACAAAGCAGGAACAACGGCACGGCATCAGCAGGCAGTAGAGGAATTTAAAGGCTCTGTGGTGGATCTCTCTTCGGTAAGCGGCAGAAGTAGGCAAGTATCGAGACAGCAGATCGGAGTGGATGCCAGACTAGCAATCGAGGAAATTGGAAAATTTGAATTCATGCTCTAGGGTTCGCGTGAATGGAAAGACCGAGATACGTGTGTCTATTGTTTGAGCGAGTGAAATTGAAATTTTCAATTGAAAAACAATAAGCAAACACGATTTCATTGGAAAAAATATATACATATATATCGGGTTTAACTCGACTCGCGTTTCCCGAGTCGGGTTTATAACCGGGTTGACTAGGTTAAGTGGGTGCAATCCCCTACCCGACTCGACCCGAGTTGGGTTATCCATTTACCCGATTACTCTCTTAACCCGACCCATTGTTGGTCGGGTTTTCAGGTTTGCGGATCTTATGCCCCGCCCTAGTTATATTTTTAATGTGTTTTGAATGAAATTGACTAATATTATGATATGAATACCTCTAATCAAATAGCTAAAATTTATAATTAAATGATAATGATTTCGTTATCGTTATGATGAATTGAATATCATCGAGTGAATATTGTCCTTAAATTAAAATTTAAACTTCTAAGTTATACTGATAAGTCAGACGTATTTTTTAATGTGTTGTGAGTCATATTGATTAATATTTAGATATAAATGCCTCTAATCAAATGTATAAAAGCGATAATCAACTCACAATGATTTCATAATCATTGTAACGGTTTGAATATTATTAAGTGAATAGTATCGTAAAAGTAAAATTTAAACATCTAAGTTTTACTGACAAACTATAAATATTTGTTAATATGTTGTGAGTGATATTGACTAATATTTAGAGATAAACACATCTAATTAAACAACTAAAATAGATAATTACTCATAATGATTTCTTAATCGTTATAATGATTTATATATTATTGAGCGGTTAGTGTCATTAAATTAAAATTTGAACTTCTAAATTATAATGACAAATCATAAACATTTCTTAATGTGTTGTGAGTGGTATTGACTTGTATTTAGAGATGAACACATCTAATCAAACGATTAAAATTAATAATAAACTAATATCGATTTCGTTATTATTATAACGATTTGAACATTATTGAGTGAATAGTGTTATTAAATTAAAATTTGAACTTCTAAATTACATTGATAAGTCAGAAGTATTTCTTAATGTGTTATGAGTTGTATTAACTAGTATTTAGAAATGAACACTTCCAATCAAACACCTAAAAATAATAATTAACTCATAACGGTTTTGTATTCGTTATAACGATTTGAATATTATTGAATGAGTATTGTCATTAAATTAAAATTTGATTTTCTAAGTTATATGGGTTGTGAGTGGCGTTTACTAGTATTTAGAGATGAATACATCTAATCAAATACTTAAAACGAATAATTTACTCGTAACAATTTCGTAATTGTTATAACGATTAGAATATTATTGTGTGAATGAAGTCGTTAAAGTAAAATTGAACATATAAGTTATACTGACAAATTATAAACATTTCTTAATATGTTATAAGTGGTATTGACTAGTATTTAGATATGAACACATCTAATTAAACACTTAAAATAGAGAACTAACTCATAACGATTTCGTAATCGTTATAACGATTTGAATATTATTAAGTGAATAGCATGATTAAATTAAAATTTTAACTTCTAAGTTACACTATCATACCGTAAATATTTATTAATGTGTTGCGAATGGTATTAACTAGTATTTATATATGAATACCTCTAATCAAAAAGCTAAAATTTATAATTAAATGAGAATGATTTCGTTATCATTATAATGATTTGAATATCATTAAGTAAAAAATGTCGTTAAATAAAAATTTGAACTTTTAAGTTATATTGATAAGTCAGAAGTGCTTCTTAATGTGTTGTGAGTCGTATTGACTAACATTTAGAGGTGAACACCTCCAATCAAATACATAAAAATGATAATTAACTCATTATGATTTCGTAATCGTTATAACGATTTGAATATTAATTATTGAGTGGATAGCGTCGTTAAATTAAAATTTGAATATTTAAGTTATAATGACAAAATATAAATACTTTTTAATATGTTGTGAGTGATAGATTAGTATTTAGAGATGAACATTGCAAATCAAATACCTAAAATAGATAATTAACTCATAATAGTTTCATAATCGTTACAACGATTTGAATATTATTGAGTGAATGGCGTCGCTAAATTAATATTTAAACTTTTAAGTTATACTCACAAATTATGAACATTTCTTAATGTGTTTTGAGTGGTATTGACTAGTATTTAGACATAAACACCTCTAATCAAATATTTAAAATTTATAATTAAATGATAATGATTTTGTTATCGTTAGGGATGACAAAACGAACCCGAAAACCCGATACCAGCTAGTACCCGCCCCGAACGGGATTGGTAATACCCGCCCCGATAGATACGGGGTGAAAAATCTCACCCCGAATTCTCATCGGGTCGGGGGCGGGTAAGGGTCTCCCCGCCCCACCCCAACTCGATACCCGCTTTTTTTTTTTTAATTGGTTAAAAAAATTTTGACCCTTGTAGAGTTTTGAACCCATGCCAAAGTTGCAACTAACACCCACCTTAATCATTTTGCTGGGTGTTCTTTTTCTTAAATTTTTGCTCAAGTTTATAAGTATGTAGTTTCAATTTTTTTTTTTCAATTTTTTAGGTTTTTCTTATCGGGGCGGGTAACGGGTATTTTTCTCGTACCCGCCCCGAACTGTATTTTTTAATAACGGTTTCATAACGGTTTCATAATCATTAAATTACAATTTGAACTTCTAAGTTATACTGAAAAGCCAGAAGTATTTTTTTAATGTGTTGTGAGTCTTATTGACTAATATTTAGAGATAAAAACCTCTAATAAAAAATAAAAAAAAGATAATTAACTCATAACGGTTTCATAATCGTTATAACGTTTTGAATAGTATCGAATGAATAATGTCATTAAATTAATATTAGAACTTCTAAGTTATACTAACAAACTATAAACATTTTTCATGTGTGCTGAGTGGTATTAACTTGTATTTAGACATGAACACCTCTAATCAAACATTTAAAATAAATAATTAACTCATAATGATTTTGTAATCATTATAGATTTAAATGTCATTGAGTGGTCAACGTCATTAAATTAAAATTTGAACTTCTAAGTTATACTGACAAATTATAAATATTTATTGGCATATTGTGAGTAGTATTGACGAGTATTTAGAGATGAGCACCTCTATTCAAACGCAAAAATAGATAATTAACTCATAACGATTTTATTATCATTATAACAATTTGATTATTATTGAGTGAATATTGTTTTTAAATTAAAATTTTGGCATTTAAGTTACAATGACAAATTATAAACATTTTTTAATTTGTTGTGAGTTGTATTGACTAGTATTTAGAGATGAACACATCCAATCAAACACCTAAAACCGATAATTAATACATAACGATCTAAACATTATTAAGTGAATAGCATCGTTAAATTAAAATTTGAAATTCTAAGATATTAATGTGTTGTGAGTTGTATTGCCTCATATTTATAGATAAAAACCTCTAATCAAACACGTAAAATAGATAATTAACTCATAACGATTTCGTTATCGTTGTAACAATTCGAATATTATTAAGTGAATATTGTCACTAAATTAAAATTTGAACTTTTAAGTTCTACTATCAAAACATAAATATTTTTTAATGTGTTATGAGTGGTATTGACTAGTATTTATAGATGAACACATCTAATTAAACACTTAGAATGAATAACTAACTCATTATGATTTCGTAATCATTATAACGATTTCAATAGTATAGCGTGAATAGCATTGTTAAATTAAAATTTGAACTTCCAAGTCATACTGATAAATTCTGAATATATTTCTTAATGTGTTTTGAGTGCCGTTGACTAGTATTTAGATATGAATACGTCTAATCAAATGGCTAAAATTTATAATTAAATGATAACGATTTCGTTGTTGTTGTAATGATTTGATTATTATTGAGTAAATAATGTCGTTAAATTAAAATTTAAACTTCTAAGTTATTTTGACAAGTTAAAAGTATTTCTTAATGTGTTATAAGTCGTATTGACTAATATTTAGAAACGAGCACCTCCAATCAAACACGTAAATGTGATAATTAATTAATAACGATTTTGCAAGCATTATAACAATTTAAATATTAATTATTGAGTAAATAAGTTCGTTAAATTAAAATTCGTACATCTAAATTACACTGACAATAAGGTGCGGTAATCAAACTTTTAAAGGCAAAGAAAAAAGGAAAGTAAAGAAGAAGAACAGCGCTTTATCTTGGTCTCGTTTCCAGGCCCAGTCATGAGCCCAACCCCTGTATTTTCTCAGTTTCTCTTTGGTGTTTGATTTGAATTATGGCTTTGAAGTATATAGAGAGAATTATAATAAGATAAAATGTGTGGCGAAGATTTGATTAGTTTGAAATGTGTCAAAATGTGTTTACAGGGATTATGGCATAGAATTTAAATTCCATTTTAATTTTTCACAAACTATTTCTATTTTAAAAAAATAATTTTTATAGAAATGAATGGTGGAGATTTTTCTAGTAAAGTTAGGTTGTTATGTAATTAACTTGACCAAATTTTATTTTTAAATAAAAAAATATGTGAACATAGGCACAAAGATAAAGTTTTTCCCCGCAAATTTGACATTTTTCATTATAATATATTACCTCCATCCCAAAAAGATAGTCATTTTTTCACAGAGATTAAGAAAACTTCATTAAAAAGTATTGGAAAAGTAAATTTTAACATGATTTTTCTATGATAACCTTTCATTTATTAATTATTTCACTTTAATAATTTTATTTTTTTATAACTATGCGCATTAAATATAGGTATACAAGAGAACTAATATTTCTATTGTTTTTTAAAAAAAAAAAAAAAAAAACTAGACTATGTTTTGGGACGGACGAACAAGGAAAATTAGACTATTTTTTGGGATAGTGATAGTAATAACTCTAATCAAACACTTGATTAATCTTTCGAAAGAGTTTTGTCTTACTAAAAGAGTTTTTAATAAAAATTTGCCGGAAGTGGCTAATTCCGAAAGCTACTCTAGAGAAAAATGCAAAAATAGAAGCGGGAGGATATCTAATCATTGCAATACACTTCGAACCATAATTAAATTTAAAAATTAGGATAAATGTCTTGAGAATATAAACCTTTTCTTTTCCCACAAGGATTAACAAGGAAAAAAAAGAGTCCTGTAATTGGTCACTTCTCTTCTTAATTACATGCACTCAATAAATTAATCATCATTCCACATTCTTTTTCCTTTATGGCACACAAAGATGCTGCTTCACTTGGCCAACATTAATATTCTTTTCTTAATTCATTAAAACAAATTAACATGACACCCCATACCCCATATACATCTTATCCTAAACCTTTACATGTCCGATATTTGGGCGAATGATTTTCCCATTTGTAGAAAGCTCTATGACTCGACAACATTTGCCTCTCTTTTGCGTTTCGATATGATCTTCGTTTTCATCATCTCTTTCTTCGAACATTGTTATTGATTGGTACTCAACTTTCTTTAGGTGTAGCCTGGTCATGAATACGTAAAGGGTGATCGAAAAAATTGTGACGCCCACAATGTACCAACTAAATTCAATGTTGACAAGAGATTTGGCACGCTCGAGGGCCTCTTTTGTGTGGCACCGGAGTACTTGATGACCGTCTTCAAAGTTTAAGTAACAACCTTTGGGTACAAATTGGGGTGTCCAAATCATGACTCCCATGACAATAAGCCAAACACCTTGGAACATAATGCTAACTGACCTTGCAAAGCCATTCAAGAAACTCTTTGGGTGTTTAATTCCCAAAAGAGTGGTTAACAAAGCAATAAAGATAACAATTTGGAGAAGCCAATGGTATTGGCCCTCAACTCCCATATGATCAGTAGAGTGGAGGTGAAAGAGTAGCAGCTCTTGGCCAAAGGCTATGGAGCCAAGCAAATAGGTGAGTTCATGTTGGGCTGGAAGAGCAAGTTTATCTAGTAGAATAGAGAAGGCAGCATAAGTGAAAAGGGTCAAAGAAATGTTTGCATGTTCAAAGTTGTGGAGATGGTTCGAAGGGATGGTTCCGTCGGGGTCGAGCGGTTGGTGGCGGGCGGGGCCGATGAAGAGCTCCATGGCCATGGATATGGTGGTCCCACCCATGATCAAGAAAAGCTCCAAATACCTTATTTTTGAAGTTGGGAACCATGGCAAAGATGGGTAGGATTTTGGGTTAATGGCATGGTACTTGATGTGGTTGAGCAAGTGCCAAAGTCCAATAATAAAGAAGCCTAATCCAGGTGCCACATGTCCTCTAAGAGATCCCATGCCTTTTATGGGGTGTGTTTGAGAGAGAGAGAGAGATACAAATAGAACGGACGTAGAATGAAAAGGGTGAGGGGAGAAGGGGCTTCATTTATAATTGAAGGTCTAGAGTGTAGTAGGGGTTTAAAAGTTTGAAAATTGGAAGTACCTTGAGTGAAAGGCTAATTATATTATTAATATAATTTTCATTTTGGTAGTACATTTTAAGGGTTCATCTTTTTTATACAATTTCAGGAACCTTGGGGAGGGTATATATTTGAACCCAAGATCTTGTCATTGTAAGTGCCGCTTGTTACCATTTAAGTTATCACCCTTGATTTAAAAAAAAAAAAAAAACCAAAAGAAAAGAAAAAGTGTTCATCTTGAAAATTCGATCTTATTGATCAGGAGAAATAGTCCAATCATTTTATTTTTCTTTTTTTGAGTAAAGAAATAGTCCAATCATTTATATGCTGATTTTTCTTTTCTTTTTTTTGGTTATTATTTCGACTTGAGTTATTAAATACGCACAATTATAATTATACTATGCTTATTTTACAGATACAACACTAAATTTAAAGGAACTTTTTTTTTCTTTTTTCTAAAAGGCTACACTTTAAAAGAAACTAACCTAACTACACAACAAATTAATTTCCGGTATATACACCATAATAACTTCCCCGCCCAGTCCCTATTCTATATTTAGAGTGACAATAATTTATTTTTCATTTTCTGCTTCTTCTGAAAGTCTTACGGATTCTCAATTTGCTTTTTTTTTTTTTTTAAATTTAAATAGATTCTCAGCAGAAAACAAATATGACAGACATCCACTCGGTCAAAATTTTTATCAAATTAAAGACGAGAAAGTTTATTATTTAAGAAAGATAAAATCCATAGGCATATTCTGCTTATTTTAATTGAATTTTGGGATTTTCGAATCAATTTGTCTGATTGTATTATAAGCAATTTATCTGTATTAATTTTAATGAGCATGTTTTTTCTATCTTTTTCATGTGGGAATTGGGATAATTGAAGTTCTAGGTCCATTCCTATTCGAAGAATTGATATTCAATAACCACGCATTCAGAACCTTAATTTCTAAATTGATATTAAGTACATCACCGGAAATCTTTAATGTAAATTCTAATTAGATAAAATGTTTCAGAGCTATTTGACATTTCATTTAAATTCAACTAAAATCTTATACAATTCTAGTATGTATATTAACAATACGTGTTTGTCATTTGAAAGATCTATTGCAAATTGGTCTTAACATGAAAAGAGTTAGTTTCATTGGAAGGAATATATCATTACACGGTCCTCGATCACTAGTAAGTCGATTTTCTTATAATTTTGCTTGTTTCTGGATCAACCAACCACCCAAAAGATAATTTTTGAAAAAAAAAAAAAAAAATATATATATATATATATTCTTATTTGTTGTTAAAAGACCAGGTTGTCCCTCAATTAGTAAGTTACAGTTTAGAAGCATTCTCAACATTGTTTAAATACAAATTACTCGTATAATTAATTGTTTATTACTCTATCCTCAATAGTTTAGCATGTAAGTAGATCGAAATGATAGCGTAAACTGAAAAAAGATGAGGGAAAAAACGCACAAAGAATATCGATGATTGTTTTGTTTGAGTAATGATCAAAAGATATATAGATTCCTACTTAATTATGATGATTGTTAGCCGTGAATTGTTATAACTTAGAAGCAACAAATTTTCATAAAATATATATACACATGCTTGAGTGTGGTCTTAACTCTATCTGGTTCTTGTGGGTCAAGCAGGCTGCACTATGCTTGTTACACGTGGCTTCGTCACAAAAAAATGGGTTAAATGCACAACACGTCACCAAACTTCGAACGGAAGTGCATTAAAGTCACCGGTTGATAGTTGATGCGTTTTTTTGTCACTAGACAACAGCTTTCTTCCCGCTTCTGTGATGCGTCTGTTATTTGGTATAATCATACTTCTCTCTTTGGGAAAAAATTTTTTAGTACTCCATGAAGAATCTGCATGTGTGTTTAAGGGCTCCAATTTAATGATAACTTAAGCACCCTAAATTCACACGTCGGTTTTTTAATTTCAGTAAGGATAGTGGAATACGTACTCTTGGAGTACTCGAAATTTGTTCAGACTTCATCTCTCTCACGACTCTAGTTAGTGTGTTCATTGCAACATCAGTTTGGCTAAACCTGAGATGTAGTTTGAGACTAATAGCATTAAAAACGCCTAATCTAACATGCTGATTTGTAGGTTGCCCCCCAAAAGAGAAAAAAAATAAAAAAATGTTGATTTATAAATTTCAACATCCTTTCCAATTATTATTATTATTATTATTATTATTATTATGTTAATTAAAGTGGACAAAGGGCCCAATTAGAGAGAAAATAGAAGTGGGTAATCTGATCAGTTTTTCTGTGGAGCCAACTTGAACTCTAAATCACGGAGTCAATACCATTGAAAAATGACATGTGTAAAACTACATAACCTCTACATATGGTTTCACACATATCATTTTTTTCATTGAAAATTGGACCGTACAAAGGCGCCTATGTTGGCTCCACAAAAAATGGTTATCTGATTGCATTTAATGAGAAACAAGTAACCGAATTTGCAAGCAAATTGAAGTTGGACCACTTGGATGCACGTCTACCCAAAAAGGAACTTGGATACTGTCATGTCGTTTATTTTATACTACAAGCATTGCGGGCTTCCAATACTAAAGGTCATGCGAAGATTGGGCTTAAGACAAATTGATATACTTTGGGCCAGAAACAAGTCCAACACGCATCGATATACTATGCGCCTAGAAACAGTCCAACTTAGGATTCTAAATTATTTTCAAAACTTTTTGTGATAATTAGAGAAATTACTCTCCCTCGTCTAGCCGTTTTATGACTCCAATTTTGATATGGATAAGAAGATATTAGTATATTTAATGCATTATTCTCTACTAATTTTATTCACATGAACACAATTCTATATGTATGTGCAAGAGTTGTGAGAAGGGTACGCCACATACTTGATATGTTTCCGTAAGAAAAACTAGAGTTTATGAGAGTCAAAATTACTTATGATTTATGTCGTCTTGTCTAAGAACAATATATGAGATGATTCTTTTGAAAGAATTATCTTTCTAATAGAGCTTTCTGAAAAAGTTATCTTAAGGTGACTAATTTGAAGAAGCTTCTCTACAAGAAACAGAAATAGAAGTAGAAATAGAAGTAAAAGCATCCTCTTTTTTCTTTCTTTTCAAAAGAGGGAGGGGGAAAAAAATGGGAATCCTTCGACCCATTTTTAGAAAATTTTCTTTTGGCAACCCTTTGAAAACTTTAAAAAAGAAAAAGAAATTAGTATTTCGACTAAGGGTGTTTCAGTTAATTACTCCATCTATTATCTTCTGCTTGTGCCCTATTTACTATCTAAATAAATCTCGAATCTTGTCTTGATAGTGAATAAAAGAGAAACCTGAAAAATTAATCTTGAAATTAATGACAAGAAAAGAGAGCGAATAAAGGTTGCACACAAAAGCGGAAAAGCACCACCAATCGTTATGGTTCCTTTTACGAATCACAATATTCCACTTTACCTTGAATGCACCCTAAAAGATTTCATTTCAAAATAATCTTGTCAAACGCATAATTAATAATCCTAAACATTATTGGTATTATGTGGCACTTGTGGATTCATTAGAGTGTATACTTCACCATAAAGATGAGGTATTCTATATTAATTATACTTAAAATCAAGCTTTTCAAACTATATTGAGACACATATAGTTCAGTTCTATCCAATTCATACTATATACCAACTCAAACGGTTAATGCATGAGGCTTATCATCTTCACCCCTTCCAGCTTTTCTCTTAAAAGTGTCCTAGTTGATTCTAGATTAAATCAACTTTTGACTTTAAAAGCTTCTATATATACAGCAGAAAGAACCTCAAAATGTCTTGCGCTCTTAAACACCTCAAATATTCAAGTTCTAGATTTCTAAAGAGATGGCTAGATATTACAGCTCTTCTTACTATGATTATCTCAACTATCTGTCACTACCGATCCACTTCTTCTTCTTCCTTGCTGTAGTTTTCATCTTCCGATCTTGGTAACTTGGTACATAAACTATGAATTGTTGTTTGAAGACTTGATGGATCAGCTCAGGTTGTTCCTAATGGTGTTTCCTGTGCTGCTTCTGCTTATACTGCATTGGTTGTCTGCCCAGGATCGACGGAGAGTCCCATTTTTCCTGATGTTACCGGAGAAGGATTCACTTCATCGGGCAGGAGGGTCTCCATGGGGAGTGGCTATCCTGCTTGTGTTCCTTATGTTCATGATCTCTCACCATTCTTCTTTACATGAGAGATGGTTTCCTTTGTTTAGCAGAAGACGCTATTAGGCGTTCACCCTCTAAATTCGGTATTAATTACTCGTAGTGATTATCGATCAAATTGTGTACTTCTTGATACGAGGAAGAGATGGTGTGTGTGAAAGTCAACATTTTCTAATTGTGAATTCTTTGAAGAGATGCTGCTTATGAATTACTTGTGTAATTTTATTCCACGTTCTAATAACGGAGTTGACAGCCCAAACAGATTTTCCATTGTGGAAATTGGCCTACACGTTACCCTTAAGTCCTAACTACATCCATAACTATATATGATCAGCTTGTTGTCTAGAATTTTATGGAAAAATATATGTGTCTATATATATATTACATATATATATCAAATCAATATCAACCCCATATCCTCCCCCCAACCCAAAAAAAAATAAAAAAAATCGTACTTTTCAATAATCTTTCTTTATATACCTACCATACATTCTCCTATCTCCTTACATATGTCTCTAGAGAACAAGCGCTATATTGGATAAATACCCTACATCTAAACTATTTGCCAAATTACAATGAATAGAATTTTTTTTTCAGCAGGTACATGAGATTTGATAGTATTTCAGGAAAAGGATCAAAATTTAAGATCAGTGAGTCTATTTATTTATTTACTTAGTTATTATATACTAATTTTTAATTTAGGTAAAGGATCTGAGAGCACATGGTATTTTCTTTGTGAGACCACTGGAAAATGTGCCAATAATAACAAAATTTTAGTAACAGAACTAATTCCTTTACTATTAATAACAGAATAGTAACGGAGTACATATAGCTATGAAATTAGTAACGGAATCATTTTGTTACTACTTTTTTGTTACCAATCTGTTACTGAATAATAACAGAAAAAATTTGTTACTATTAGCAACAAAATAATAACATATTAGTAACATAGCACAGATAACCACAAAATTAGTAACGGAATCACTTATGTTGTTAGTTTTTCGTTACCAATTTGTTACAAAATAAGGTATTAGTAACGGAACGCGTATAGTTACTGAATTAGTAACGGAATCATTTCTGTTGTTAGTTTTTCATTACCAATATGTTACTAAATGGTAATGGAAAAAATTTATTACTATCAGTAACGGACTACCAACAATTTCATAACGAATATGGTTGAAGAAACTTACGAGAACATACTTTATATAAATTATGGGCAGCATAATAACAAAGATTTATAGTAGTATAGTGGTTGAGACTTTACTAGCTAACCACCAAGACTCGAGTTCGAATCCTCACAGGAGTCATAGAAGGAATTATTTTCTTTCTAAATTCTAGTTCACGATTAGTAAAGGAATTATCAATAAAAGTATCTTGTTAATTGGTAATGCTTTTATCAATAAAAGTTTGTTGTTAATTGGTAATGCTTTTATCCGTTGGTAATTTAGTGACGGCCTAACATGTTGCTCCCGTTTCTAAATTAACCACCATCAAATTGATAAGGGATTTTGTAACAGTATTTTTTCGTTACTAATAGCTGTTAGCAACGAGATTGACCCTGTTAGTAACAGAAATTTTCGTTACAAATAGGGCGTTTTCTAGTAGTATACTCGGTTATGTCATGTTGTTCGAGAGAAGATCGGTAGATTCTTGATTGATCTCTTCTAAACGCTTTGATTTGGTTTCTTATAATGGAATGGCTGTCAACCTATAAATTCTACAGATAGCTTAACCCAATACAGTAGGAGTTAGAGTCTCTGAAGCACTGGGGGCCTTTTCGCAAAACACATTGCTGCGTTTTTCTTTCAGATTTTATATTTTCTGTCTCTCGGTTTTAATTTCTACACTTTTGGCTTTGAGTTTGATTGTTTGAATTCATAAGTTTCTGGGCTTTAAATTACAACAACACCACATCCCATTCATCGTCAATCCATCTTATACAATTTTTGCTCCTTTTTTTTTTTTTTTGGGATCTCCTAGTCCTCTAATCGGCAGCCAAAAAATATATATATATATATATATATATTAAATAGAATGACAAAAAGAATAGAAAAGATATATTCGAAGCATAAACACGAAGCTACGAATTATTACCATGAAAGGAAACTATGAAGCACTACTAGGAATTGGAAGCATCAAACAATAGATTACAAAAATTCTGATTAAAACATAAAGATGATAAGACTTTGCCCTACTGGTGGCATGTATATGAATATTAATACCACTTTTGGATTCAATTTCAATAGCATTTATATTTCTCTCTCCATTGCATAGATTTTTCAAATGTCGATGGGCATTTGAGTCTTTGATTATATGATGCAGTAAAGAAATAAATTAGGGTTCTTTGTTTGTGGTTAACATAAAATAATAGATTATGATGCAGAAAAGAAATAAATTAGGGTTCTGGTTTGTGGTTAATATAAAAAAAAAAATGATTTTGACATTGTGTATTTATTTTGTTGTGTATTGAGAAAAATAGATCATATGATATTGTTATCATTAGACATTAACCTTTATAGTAAATATAAGTATACAATTCAGACGGGCGTGTAGATATAACCGAAGTTAGAAATATCAAATTTGAAAGATTGTAGTTAAATTGTCAATATATTATTAATGTTAATGTTAGAGATACTTGATCTATCAGCCTTCCAGTAGATGTGATCGGCTTCTGGAAAAGTATGAATTTTCTGGATTTCAGCTATTGTGTTTGCTGGTAGCACCGTCTGCAATTATTTCGTATCCCATTGACCGTCAGTGATAAACCTGGCAATCATAATTCTGCCCCTGATCCACTGTTTGATTTAATGGTCCCTCTCCAACCTAATGATCCTGTCAAAAACTAATAAGTCCAACCCCAACTCTCCAGGTCAGTCTAGATTCCACAAGAGCAGGATGTCTCCCCTTACAGTACTTCATTTCCAAAACTCTACTCCAAAGTGAATGTTGTTTTCTAAAATTCCATCATAGCTGGCAATTGAAAGCTTTGCTCATATCAGAAATGGCTAACATCCTAATCCCCCTTCTTCATAACGATAAGGATAACATATTTTTTTCCCAGAAGCTTGTGATCCCTATAAAAAAGCATTAAACATCCTCTCAATTTTAACAATCACTCCTCTAGGTGGATCCATAACCTGAAGCAAATATGTGGGCATAGATTGAAGCACATGTTTTTATCAAAGTAACCACCACCAGCTGAGAGAAGTTGATTTTCCCAACTGAGGATTCTGCCCCTTATACTTCGAATAATTTCATCAAAGAGGACAAGCTACTCCTAGATATTTAATTGGAAGAAAGTTGTTTATTAAACTTAGATAATCCCTTAATACGTATAGCTTTCCTTTCATCATTCAGCACAATTCACTGCTTGTCCTGCTCCACTAGCATACTTCTATAGAAAAGTCATGACTTTCAAGACTGATCCTTTCTTGCCATTAGTAAAAATAATCACATCATCAGTCAAAACTGAGGTGTGAAACAGGAATTGATCCCCCATAATTAAAATAGAGAGTTATAAGTGGCAAAAATATGATTCAGCCCTCTAGACAAAACCTCAGCCATTACAACAAATAGTGAGGGGGAGAGGGTATCCCCTGGTCTTAAACCCCTACTAGATGGAAATAAACCAACAAGTTCACCGTTGATGAGGATAGACTATAGAGAAAAGGCAGGTAGGGGTGCATCTAGAAATCTTACCATTCCATGAATCATTGAAGCCAAATTTAGTGAACACTTTAAGCAAAAAGCTCCAGTCAATCCTATCATAAGTCTTGGCTATATCAACCTTGAGGGCCAAATTTCCTCCCCTCGTTTTTGTGCTAAGCTGAGAAATCATTTCATGAGCTAAAAGCACATTTTCATATATACGCACTTGATTTGAATAAATTACAATTTTTTTTTCGTGATTTATACTAGCAAATTGGCTGAATTAACATACTACCTACGGCCCAAAATATAGGCCAAAATACTACCTCCAGCCTAGAATACTAGCAAAATATTGGCCACTTTCCTTTTGAAAATGTAGTTGTAATATTACTTTTCTTATATGCTTCAATTTAACATGCATATATTATCAATAAAAAGAATTATTTAAAGCGGAATACTTAGTGAATGAAAGGGTATGTTAGCGAAATACTCTCTAACATCCTAATAGCGTTAATTACATTTTTCTTAATCTATGTAAAAATTAGAATGGATCTATCTTTGTGAGACAGAAGTAGTCTCTCTCTCTCTCTCACACACGCACACATAAAAAGTTTTATTGCCTTAAGATCACGGATTATGTGCTTACAAAATAATGTGTTGATTTCATAGGTTCAAAGTGTCAAGATCTATTCTTGAATGAGATTAACTAGTTCTTAAGTTGAAAATAAAATATTACTATCATAA
>CAVNYN010202442.1:0-37549 GCA_963692815.1 Nyctanthes arbor-tristis
AAGCCTAAATCCAAGTCACTATATGACAAACCATAGAACGAGAACCAGTCTTAATTATTATCATTAAGCAAGAATCAGTAAATAAAGGATAGAAGTGTGGAAAACATGGATTGGAAGACATACCGGGACATGGGAATCTCTGGCATTTCTCTTGGCGTCAGTAGCGGAGAAGACTGTGTAAACAAGGATAAAGGTGCCTACAATCTCAGCACCAAGGCCATCACCCTTGGTGTAGCCATGCTGCACAATGTTGGCTCCACCTTGGAGTCTCTGATATGGACCCTCCATGAATCCCTTGACAACACCAGCACCACAGATTGCACCAAGGCACTGCATCACTAGGTAGAAGATGGCCCTGGTCAAGGAGAGTTTCCTTGCCAGGAATAGACCAAAGGTCACAGCTGGGTTGATATGCCCTCCTGTTCCAACATTCAACATAAAAAATCAGCTTTGAGCTTCAAATATGAAACTTTCCTAGTGATACTCCAAGGGGTTGAGGTGGGGGCAGGATACTCTAAGCAATGATATAGAATCTTAAACCATAGTTTCTAGGAAAAATCACCAAGACACTCTATTTTTTTTTTCTCTAAAAATCTATATATTTAAGCAACACATAAATGGATTTATAAAGACCTTATACAAAAAGACCAAGAAAAAATGAAAAATAGTTAACCAAAAAATCCCGGAATTGGATCAAACGTAGGAACTGATTTCCAATACCCCAGAAAAAAAATCCATGAAACACAAAGAAAGATACATTTTTTCCAGAATTCTTTAAATCTTCGGACAATAAGAAACAAACATTAGGCGCGCAGACGGATTTGGGGGTGGCCGTGGTGAGAGGGGAAAGAGTAAAGTAAGATGAGAACTAACCTGAAATACCAGCAGTACAGTATACAAGTGCAAAAATCATGCCACCAAAAGACCAAGCAATACCCTGGATGCCCACAGAGGCACACTTATTCTTTGCTCTGCCAACCCCCATTACGGTCAAAATAGTGATGTACAAGAACAAGAAAGTGGCCACAAACTCTGCAATCCCAGCCCGGTAAAAAGACCATGATTTGAGCTCTCCAGGCTCAAACAAGGGGGCCGGAGGTGGCTCCTTGTAGTCCTTGTCTGTTTGAGCAGCTATTCCCAGAGGCTGCTTCTCGGTGAACTTGTTGGCCCCAAGCCTAACATCCTCCTCCCTGTTCTCTGCCATTGATTTTTTTCCTACGGAAGAAAAGTTCTTTGCTTTCCTTTCTTTTTCCGTAAAGCTCAAGAACGAATTGTTGAACTGCGGTGGGACGGGGGAATGTTTTATAGTGGAGATTGGAGGAGTAATTTTTTCTTCAAGAAAAAATAAAGAATCCTTCTTTATTAATCTTCTTGACACATCTGTCACTTTAGCACTTTGCAATGTTAATTATTGGCTTCGTGTAATTTAATAAGCTAAACTGAGTTCTGTTAGTTGCTAATTATTTTTTCAACTTCTGGCAGTGAGAGAGAGCGTTTTGAGTACAGATTACAGAAAGAGCAGCGGGGATATTGACGTGTTGATTCTTGTCTTGTTCTTTTCTACAGAGTGTCATCACAATTAAAGAATCTGTGCGCTTTTATTAGCTGGTTCCAATGCGGGTAGCCAAGCAATTATCCAAAAGATTTAGCCAAATTTTAGTAAATCATTTTGTGGTCGACTCGTATTGTAAAGAAAAATCGTTAAAAGTTAAGCAAGAAAAGGGTCTTGTAATATGTTAATATTTCAATTGAAAAAGAAAAGAATTATGTTCATAATTATTGTCCAGAATGAGGTAGAAAGTCATTTTTTTGGGTGTTAGGTAATGAAGAGATTACTGTTAAACCACTCTTTCTCCATTCCTTGCTGGAAATCTTTCCAGAGCGAAAACGACAGCCACTAAGTTAAACATAATTTAAAACTTATAAAAAGTTGATCTATGGCCCAAGAAGAATGAAGAATAAATAGCCGTTGGTGATGTTACTTTGTGGGAAGTGAAAATGATAAACTTGAATGGCCAAGACAGCGGCTTGGACCAATTTAATCACTTTCGAAAAGCAAGATCAAGTAAATTTTGCGCCTTTCCAAGAAAAAAGTAAATTTTGTGGTATAAACAAAATGATAAATAAGAAGTAGAATGTCAATAGCTATGTCTAATTACCGCCTTATTTATCTCATCCCATATATCGTTGTCGTCTAAGTCCCTTTACATTCCATCAAGTATATCTTGCGGCTATAGTGATATCAAGTGTCAAAAATCATACTACTCAAGTAAACTTGTTCACGCCCCCTCGAGTCGAGTTGGCCAAAACTAGGGAAGAAATTTCCCCAACTTGTTTCATTTTTTGCCTCTTTTGCAAGAGGAGTTACTCTTGAAACCAATTCACCTTAGTACTCAACTATATATATAGTTAGTTTTTATTTTGAGATTATGTTTCTATTTGTAGGCTTTTTTCAAATACGTTCCAAAAAGGTTTCAAATTGTAAATTATTTGTCATCTCTAAGTGACAAGGAAGTGTACAATCTTTTTGCCAAAACTATCATACACGTGACAGCAAGAAGAATAATAATGTCCATTGACTAAATTATTATCTATTTTAGCATGATCAAGCACGGGTGTGGTGTTAGGTAACATTTCCCTAACTAATCAATATTAACTTCAAATTTATGGGCCAAAATTCTCAAAAATCCCTGTGTGTCTAGGAGTGGTCACAACATGATGCCACACAACTCATACTCACATGCAGCCTTCAGCCCCACCCCTCAACTTTAGGCATCAATGCCAACAATGCTCATATCTGGCTTTCGTTTTTGTACTTCAATAAATGCAACAACTACACCTGAAATGAGACGTTGTCTGTGTAAATGAATCATCTTTTATTGTCACGTATATACTATTTTTCGAACATTACTCTATGTAATATTCACATTCCGTTGAACGTCAACATCAGAAGAATAAGAAATGAGACTATTGTTGATAAGGAAGCAGTAATTGAATACCCTCAAGCATATAGAACCCTCATTGAAAGAAAGAGGAGTGTAAATTTATGAAAAACAAAATTTAGTTTGTTATGAAATTATGCAAAGTAGCATACAATCATTATGGAGTAATCTTTAGTTTTCCATTCAGCCGGTTTATGTTGCCTTAAATAAGAAGTTTCAATGATAACCTTTTTTGTTTTTTTTTTTTTTTCCCAAAGCTTTCAATTTTGAGAATTTAATTTTTCTCCTTGTTACGGATGTTTTCATTTTCTTTTTTTACCTTGAACACTTATAACAATAAAAATGTGGTTTTGAACTTTATTTACAAAAACTTTTTCTTCTGTCTGAAAATTCCTTTTCTTTTATTACAAATGGAGTGGAGGGATAAGGAGGATGTGACCCAAACTTGGATGAGAATTCTGGTAAGGGATATGTTCTATCACTTGGCTATCTCTCTCTCTCTCTCTCTCTCTCTTTTTTAAGTATAATATGCAATATAAGCCGTATGAATATGAATTGGATTATATTCAAATGAAGCCCAACAGGTGGTAAACAAACAAACCAACAATAAATAATATTAGAAAAACAAACACAACTGTGGGAATTGAATTTAGAATATTGAAATTCAGTGGCCTCAACCTAGCCAATTAGCCTAGGCTTCATTGGCGTCATTGGACTATCTTCTTAGCCGCTATAATTGTTATTATTATTGAATTTTGTGATATCATTATATTTAATCAACTTGGTACAATTGTGTTGGTTACAGAAAATATTTTCAAACTTTCTTAGGATGTATCATATTAAGCTATTAAAGTTGTATACTAAACTGTAAACTTTGTGTTAAAAAAAATCTAAATAAAATTTTGTAAACTTTGTATAGAAATATGTTTTATTAGTTTTGAAGTAGTAAAAACTAAGATTAATTTTTTTTCTTTTTGATACAAGGGGGCATTGGGGAGGGGAGGGACATTAAAGGAGGGATGGGTGTGGTTCGAGCTTGAGACCCTTCGCCCAGAGTGTAACCACTGCGCAATTTGTTCAAACCACATTTAAAAGATTAATCTTATTATAGTTGTATTTGAGGATTTTTTTTTCAATGAGATTTATATTTTGATTCCTCATTCAAGGTTTATATTTAATATTAAATTTCTTATTTATTTCTATTTTTTTAAAGTTTTGTTCATTTGATTTTTTCATACAACATACTAGCAAGAAACTAGTAATAAATAATATTAAAAAAAAAAAAAACCAACACAGCTTACAGTTGGTGAGAATTGAATTTAAGACATTAAAATAGCGTGGCCTCAACCTAGCCCATTAGCATCATTGGACTATCTCTTTAACCACCTTAACTGTTATTATTGAATTTTTGTAGTATGTTATAGTTCACTATCATTATATATAAATATATTTGCAAATTTTCTTTTGGATATTTTCAAATTAAGTTTTGCTCTTGTCCTTGAGTATGCATTTTTGAAACCATTTTAAAGTAATTATACTACATAGCTACACTCGTTTCTCATTTTTATTTTCTAATTGTTTAAAAATGGATAGTGTTGACTGATCTCATACCTATTCACCCTCTCTCTTTTCCTTTTCCGCTTTCTGTTTTACCCCCTTCCTCTATTTAAACAATCAAACCCTCAACAGATATAAATTAGTGGCAGTGTGATCCTGAATTAATAGAAGCTCCACCAATTTTAGTAACTTATCGGAAATTTTATCAACCAACGACCTTGATGCTAATGCTAACTATTACTCTCTTTGTTCTACATAAATAGACATGTAGTCCTTTTTTATTCACCCCATAAAAATAAGGCCATTCTCCTTTTAGAATATACAGTTAAAATCTTAATTTTCATACATCCTCCTATTTAATGTGTATTGCATTGTTATTAACGAAATAGAATTATTAAAGTGAGATAATTAATAAAAAAATGTATAGTAGGAAAATGCACATAAACTCCACTCTTCCAATAACATTAATTATACATTTTTCCTATATGAAAATAGGAGTCAGCCTATCTTTGTGGGACAGATAGCGTAAAAAAGTAAGGAATCGATCAAAGATACTCTTCAAAACAAAAGAGAGTTATGTTACTTTTACTTATATACTTACTTGTTAGGTGACTTAGTGGATATAAATATATTTTTTTTTTTTTGCCCATGGGAAATTTATAACAAGGTTACATATTTCATAAACAAAAAAGTCATATTTACACACACGGAGTCAACAAACAAGTAATCAAACAAGAGAAAATAAGAATTTCTCACCAAAAAGATAAGTGGTAAAATCCCCAAGGTGGAGAAGACAACTTAGAATTCTATTAGAATCTGACTAACCAGAATTCAATTTTTGTTTTTCTTGAGTATTCAATAGTATTGCGGACTTTCTTTAGCTTACTTACACTCAAATCATTATTTTGGATCTGAGGGTATATGAAAGAACCAGATCATGATCTTATGAGACTAATCTTTTAAAAAGGAAAAAAGACTCTCTTATTAAACTTAACACTGAAATAAAATTGCACAACTCAAAAATAATAAAAAGTAATTTCTACTTGAGTAAAAAAAGTGTCAATTTGACAAAATTTACGATTGAATTTGCACTAATTTCTATTAAGAAATGCAATAATATTGAACAATTTCTAGATTTAACTAATTATCTCACTCCATCCAAGAATGGTGAATAATTTTCCGTTTAGGTATTCTATTTATGTACTACGAACGTGAAGATCACATTTTCGAGAACCACATTGCTATCAAGAAGATAGTTTTGGACTTAAATGCAAAAAGAATAGAATGAGGACCCATTTGATACTGAGAAATAGATGGGGAGATATTGATACAAAATCCCCGTAACAAATTCCATTGCGCGCAACTCACGCTGCCCCCCTGCCCGTTTCTCTCTCTATATATATCCGCGCGCGAATCCCTCCAACACGCCATTTCGTAACCCCCTCATTGCCAAACCTAATAAATATATTTGAATGTACATGGGGAACGGTAATTTGCTCAATGTTCATAAGAATCAATATTTAAATAATATCTGTTAAAAAGAAAATGAATGAAATAATGAAGAAAAAGACGTTCTCCGGAATAACTTTCATCATTGATTGATATTTGATCTGTAAATTGTTGGAATTTCAGGTGACAAAGGTCGACCCGCTAAAAAGATCAGGCTTTCCAAGGTTGTATTTGATTCTGTTCACATATAGTTTTGCTAGCGATTTGGTTTTTCCTCGAAATAATTTATTATTAGAGTAAAAGTTATATCAGATTTGTTCTCTTGGACTGTAGGAGGAATGTAGGGCTTCGGCTGCTGAAGATGAGGTTTTCCACTTCGCCGAAGAAGATGAACATCTTCGGGATGGTATTTGTATTAACTTATCATTACCTTTGTAATGCGTGATGGGATCTACATTTTTTTGTCTTTCCTTGATTTGGATAATTTGGATGAATTAGTTAATTGGATTGAATCACTGAATTGGATGATTTGATTTAATTTTGAAGGTGCGGTGAAAACGAGGGATTTTACAAACCTCGAACTCAAACCTGATCAAGCAAATCGCCCACTCTGGGCTTGTGCTGATGGTCGAATTTTTCTCGAGACTTTCTCCCCGCTTTACACACCTGCTTATGATTTCCTCATTGCCATTGCTGAACCTGTATGCAGGTGCTATTCCCAGCTTCTGCACACATACTTTGATACAAAAATATTGTCAGTTGATAACAATAATAATCTACTGCAAATGAAAATAAGGAAATCTGATATAGAGGTATGTATAACCCATTTAATCTATATCTTGCCGTATGTGCATGCATTCCGTTACCGTACATGCATATCTGTGCTTAAACTTGTTTTGGAACTTTGAGTGGAATCGGAAATAGGGTTTGATTTATGGATTTCTTTTACAGGCCAGAGCTGATTCATGAGAACAAGTTAACGTCACACTCGCTGTATGCTGCAGTGTCAGTGGGACTTGAAACAGAAAAAATCATATCTACTTTGAATAAATTGTCAAAGACAGAGCTTCCTAAAGTTTTGATTGATTTCATACATAGTTCTACTTCCAACTATGGCAAAGTAAAGCTCTCTGAAGAAGAACAGATACTTGATAGAATCACCATTTCCCGAGGCAAAAATCTTGGATTCTGTTCATACTTTGATATTGATATGCTGAAAGGACATTTGGAGCTAAGTTTTATACAAAACTGTTTATTTTTTGCAGGTACTAAAAAGGTTGCTCCAGGATGAAGTCATAGCATGGGCAAGAATATCCGCCAATGAGGTATGTAGGCAGTGCAATTGGTCCTATGAGTGGTTTTCTGGTTATATCCAGTATAAGGCTCGACATGTGATCAGACTTCCACAATTCAAGATAGTGGAATTTCCCCTCTTATTTTGCTTGTGACTCAACTATGTTGAATTCTGTTGGTTCAGGGTGTGCATGGGAAGGATGGCTTTATGGTTGGGAAATCTTCAGGTGAAATAGAAGGTGCATATGATGGATTGCTAAATGAAGCAGAATTGGCTGCTGTAGCTGAAGAGAAAGAAATCCATTCATTTGAAATTGACCCTGCACAGGTAGCTTAATTTGTCTTGTTAATCTCATCTGCTTCTGGGACTTTTGATGCATTTTTATTATTTCTTAATGTAGGTGTACATTTCATTTCCTCTTAAGACATTGTTAGCACAATTTGATTCCATTAGTATATATTTATCCCAAATTGTCATTGTCTCCTGGAAGCCTGGCCTGAGATTCATTTATCCTATTAATTAGACATGTGTCCTTCCAACTTTTCATGTAATAATGAAATTGATATTCCTTTGGTGTTACCAAGTAAATTATTAGATTATCCAAATTGAAATAGTTTAGGTTAAGAAGAAATGGCAATTCCCACCCCCATCTCTTGACTAGTCCATTTGACCTGCTATTCTCATTGATGTCACGTACGTGCATGTTGCATACACACATTTTTCTACACAACTCACGATATGGAGAAAAAAGTTGTCAAATGATTATCTGATCAAATTCTCTTGACTGTTTATGTGATGACAGGTTGAGAATGTGAAGCAGCGGTGTTTGCCTAATGCTCTTAATTATCCCATGTTGGAGGAGTATGACTTCAGAAATGACACAGTGAGTTGCTTCTAATTTCTTCTTAGCTTTACGCCTTGATCAAGTCTACTTGCTATTGTAACATAATTTGTGGGATTATTTAGTTCTTTGAGGACCACTGATTCTAATTGCACATTGCAGGTGAATCCCGATCTTGAGGTGGAATTGAAGCCTCAGGCTCAACCACGTCCTTATCAGGAAAAAATCTTAGCAAGATGTTTGGAAATGGTATGGGTCCTGCCAGTGTCCTGGTCTGCGTGTGTGTTAGTTATCACTTGCTTTGTCCCATGGATGCTTTAATTTTGTAGTTTCAATTTTCAAGGTTGGAATATAAGAAAATTTCACTGAAAAATGATAATTCTTGGAGATAGAAAATGCTCCAGGAGCACTGAAAACTGGGGATGTAACGAACTACTCTTAGATTTTAGTGGATAAGTGGATGTCTACTATGTTGAGCAACTGTTTATAGAAACAGTATATTGGTTTCTATGAACATATCGTGTATATACTGTGTTCATCACTATTTTATTTTAAACACATTGCAATGCTGTTCCGGTTGAATATGGTTTGTAGTGGCTATGTTTGGTTTGGCCTCCTTTTTGTCATTTTAACTCATGTTGGTGGAGGCTTTATACTTGCTCAGTTTTTCCTAGTATTTGGAAGGGAGGGAAAACACTTCCCTTTTGCCACTATGGGATTATGAACAATTCATGCCAGCAGAATTTTAAATAGGGTTTACAATGCTTCTATTTTCTATTTGTAACGTCTCCTTTTCCCTTCTCTACATCGGGTGGAACCTAAAATGCTTGCAGAACTATATTTGATGTCACTCATCATTGACTGTCTTTCTTGTGATTTCAGGTAGAGCACGTTCTGGTATCATTGTGCTGCCTTGTGGTGCAGGAAAATCTTTAGTTGGTGTTTCTGCAGCCTGCAGAATAAGAAAAAGTTGCCTTTGTCTAGCTACAAATGCTGTGTCTGTGGATCAATGGGCTTTCCAGTTTAAGCTGTGGTCAACCATTAAAGAAGAACAGATCTGTCGTTTCACATCCGATAGCAAAGAAAGATTCCGGGGAAATGCTGGGGTTGTAGTGGCAACATATAATATGATTGCCTTTGCTGGGAAACGTTCCGAAGAAGCTGAAAAGATCATCGAAGAAATTAGAAACAGGGAGTGGGGATTGCTTCTCATGGATGAGGTAGATGCATATTTGTGGAAGGATTAATTGTCTATTTAAGGGGTGGAAGTGGAGTTCCACTGTCTTCATTCTGCAGTGCTGATCTGTTGATCTCTTTTCCTTTGTCATCTTAGGTGCATGTTGTCCCTGCTCACATGTTTCGAAAGGTCATCAGCTTAACAAAATCTCACTGTAAACTTGGACTAACTGGTACGTTTTCAAGTGAATTGCTGAGTGCATAATTTAATAATTAGTATTTTACAATTGGATGTTCAAGTGTATTTGGTGAAAAATGAAATTTACAAAAAAATTGTAAGGATAATGTATTGACTGGCTGAATTACAGCAACACTTGTGAGAGAGGATGAGAGGATCACGGACTTGAACTTCCTTATTGGTCCAAAGATGTATGAGGCAAATTGGTTGGATTTAGTGAAAGGAGGGTACATTGCAAATGTCCAGTGTGCTGAAGTGTGGTGTCCAATGTCAGAGGAGTTCTTTGCTGAATATCTAAAGAAAGAAAATTCGAAGAAGAAGCAGGTTTGTTGTCTTGAGAAATGTCAATTCCAGTATTTAAAATTTCATAAATTCAGCCACTTATTTCTATAAGATATGTACAGCCTTTTTCTTTTTCATTTTTTTTTCCTTCACTTGTTTAGCTTTATGGATTCTTCCATGCTTTCTTGAATTATCCTGGTTGTATAATTAAAACCACTAAACATAGATATCCATGTTTGGCATGTCAAAAAATGTCTGAAACCATAGATTGTATTCAATGTTTCCTTTGAATATCTAAGTGTTTTTTCTTCTGAATGCAAGCAGAATTCTCAATTACACAGGCTTTCACTGAGGCAATCAGTGATACTTCTCTTAGGGAAGAATAGATATGTCATTTTAATTCAGTCATGGAAGCTTTACTTGTTAATCGCAGTTATGTTTTACCTTCGATGGAGAAAGTTACTTAGCCTATACTTAGAATTGAAATAAATTTTCGTGTTCTTTTGTTTGACAACTTGTTTTTCCCTTCTCACTTTCCAGGCACTTTATGTGATGAACCCTAATAAATTTAGGGCTTGTGAGTTTCTCATTCGGTTTCATGAAGAGCAGCGGGGAGATAAGATTATTGTTTTTGCCGACAATCTTTTTGCACTCACTGAGTATGCATTGAAGCTTGGAAAACCCATGATCTATGGTGCCACTAGGTTTGTCTATACTTACTACTCTAAGAGAGTTGGTATATCTAATAATATTGATATTTCCACAATGTCACAACTTATAGTGGTCTTGGTCATCATTTTCAGCCATCCTGAAAGAACTAAAATCCTTGAAACATTCAAAACTAGTCGACATGTTAACACCATATTCCTCTCAAAGGTATATTTCTGAATCTACTTTTTGGCCTATGTTTGTAGTTCTTGTACCTATGTAAGAATTTCTAATTTTTCTTTACCTTTTGACTATTGATATACTTATGTGCGTTCTACGACCTTAGCCTACATGGGAATAAATGGGAGAATGACTGTTAGCCTTAATCTACTGCCACAAGTAGTACTCTTGAAAATGCATAATTTTTAGAACTCTTATTTTAACTATTGTTTTGGTTGAAAATGATGCCATGATCATGTCAAATGCTAAACCTAAATATGCTATTTGAAAATCACTTTAAACTTGGGAAACAAATCTTAAATTTTGCCTTCATAATAATCCTGTTTTGTTTCTCTTTAAAATCCTCAACTGCATTTAAGTCCACTTTTGAATCATTTTTTTTTTTTTTTTCACTTTGGGGTTATAGGTGGGAGATAATTCTATAGATATTCCCGAGGCAAATGTGGTAATTCAGATTTCATCACACGCTGGTTCAAGGCGTCAAGAAGCACAGAGACTGGGGCGTATTCTCAGGGCCAAGGTATGTTCTTTAGCTATATTTATGTCTCTTCTAAAATTTCTTCATTCTTTTTGTTTAACGTAGTACGATCTTTAAGATCTATGGATAATTGTGCTCTAAGTTTCCCTAAAGTAATTTACTTTTCTTTTTCCATTTTTTTTGGGACCTTTTTCTCTTAATTTTAAGGTTGTCACATGTTTGAGAACATATCAATGGTAGATTTTTTTTGATTTCCAGTTACATGTTCTTCCCTGCTTGAACCAAACCTCTCGTTGATGTTGGATGGTCAATACATGGACTGTGTAATGGAGATGGTTAAAGTGGCCATCTGCAGTATTAGCAATGCAGAAAATGGTAGGAAGAGGCTTATGTAGCTTAGGGACTGAGCCAAGGGTGAAAGTGTCTGGAGTGTCTGGAAGTCACATCAGTTGAGCCGTAGCAACACCATGATCCCACATTAGTCTAAGTGCAAAGAACAGTTAAACACTACTCAGGACTACTGTTGCTAGTATTTACATTAAAGGTTAGATGAGCTAACAAATTAAAACTAGAGAAGGTTCACTGCTATCACCACCTAACCTGGTCAAAATTCAACAGTGCAGATAAAGTGCGTTGGCATCTCATGCAACAGCATGGAACCAGAGACATTTATTTGGAATTTGATATATGATGAGCTCCCACGAGTTGGTTTTTCCAGACAGTATTAATTGTATTTGGGTAGTTTGTCAAAATTGTTAGATATTGGAAGTGGTTTATTTAGCAATGTCAAGGAGGACATCGAAATTGAGATGGAGCATGTTAATTGTTAATTATCTAAAACACTTTGAATTTTCGACTGTGGATGATCAGTGTGTGGATGCCATATGTAATTGGACATTCCAGTAAAGCATGTAATTCAGTGGTTTAAACGTAATGTTTGATAGAAAAAGATGGAATTGTGTCTCAAACTCACAAAGATGGAATTGTTTTCCATGAATGGGACATTTTCCATGAGAATGTTCCAATCCAACACTCTCTTAGTCATGGTGTTTCTAGATTTAGTTTCCCCGTCTATGTTTGTATAGAATCACACATCCGGTCACCAGAAAGCATGATGTTTCTCTTACAAAATGCACCTCTTCGCGGTTCTGGTTAATGTCAACATTTTTGTTTTTGGATCAACAGGGAAAGCCTCAGGACCGGATGGCAGGGGGTAAGGAGGAGTACAATGCGTTTTTCTACTCTATTGTATCTACAGACACCCAGGTGTGCAGGTTTTTGATTTCCTGGTACTGTCTATTAAATCTGCTTCTTTGCTGTGATCTTATATTCTTAGCTGCATTTTGACGCAGGAAATGTATTACTCAAGTAAAAGGCAGCAGTTTTTGGTTGATCAGGGTTATAGCTTTAAGGTATCAGCGCCTCTCTCTTATCTCTCATAATGTTCTGTTCCTTTACAGCAATCTTCCTTTTGCAGTTGTGTTGGTTATCTTTCTTACCATAGCATATTCCTCTTCAAAATTTCCGTCAATGGCATCATACAATTAGTTTTTGAGTTGCATATTCTGCTCATTGACAACCCCTTTTAACATGTTTTCAGGTAATTACAGGCTTTCCCCCAGCTGATGCTGGAGCTCCATTGAAATATTATAATCTCAAACAGCAAAATGAACTTCTTCAAAAGGTTTGAATCCTTGTTGCCTCACTTCCTATCTTGGAACAAGAGTAACAAGAATTTCTCCCCCGTAATAACGGAATCATTTCCATCTTTCATGACAGCTGAAGAGAGCTGGAGACGATCTAGTTGGTTTGGAGCAAGTAGAAGAAGATGCTGATGACGTTCCCTCCATAAAGCCCGTCGATCTGTGGGATCCATGAGTGCAAAGTCTGGTGCCAGTGGAATGGTTTATATGGAATACAGGTATGGAGTCTGTATAATCCTCACTCATCATTTCTTGAAAGGAGATATTCATTAGATTGAAAATTTTCTGGTACTCACCTTACCACATGGGTGTATGTATGCAATTATGCATGCTAGAAAACTACCATCCATTAGATATATACAACTATGTGTAATGTGTTGCACAGTATTGGTTAATGAGTCAAACATTTTAAGACAAGTTAAGCGGAAGATAAATATTTTGATGTAGTCTGTGCGTTGAAAAACCTCCTTTTTGTTGCAGTACCGGGCAGAAAGTGCACGGCAAGACAAAGAGCAAGCCGAAGGACCCAAATAACAGACATGCCTTGTTCAAGAAACGTTATGTTTAACTTGGCACAAACCATTGGGTCCTATTACTGCATAAATCATAGAAGATATCCAATTCTGCACTGATCAAATTTACCATGTTTACAACATTTTGTTTTCTCCCCTATCATGGGTTAATACTTTAATTCATAATAATTTTGATGCATATCAATATACGTCTCTGGGATTGGTGAAGTCCAATAGAAATATAGAATATTCTTCTTGCATCCTCTCGTACTTTCAGGTTAAAGGATTGCTTTTCACTGAATTATCTTAGGCAACTATACCATTATGGATTTGCAAGTAGCTTTGTTGGCAGTGGAATAAGAATTTAGCAGCTGCCTGTGGCACGACTGCCGCCAACAAATCAAATAACAAAGTTTTGTCATTCTGTTGGAAGTGGGATGCTAAATACCACTTTTCATGGTGGAAATTGATTGTAAAGCTTAAAAAGAAGATAATGACAATTTGGAGGAGAAGAACGTGGCATAAAATTTTGAAGACGGATAGATAGTTATATATTCATTTTTGAGCATGTAGTTTTACGAGAAATTTTACAAGGTCAATGTTGATTTTTGTTAATGAACCAACACAGTTATAAAGTGTAAAAAACTATTGTTAAGGAACCAATACTGGTTCGGTAGAAAAACTCATAGTTTTACGATTGCTGATGAGTGGACCCGAGTTCCAGTTTATCAAAGAAAATAAAAAACTCAAGTACTCTTCTTAAATGAAAGATAAGTCCGAAAAGAACTAATTTGGGAAGGAAATACTTTGAGTCTTGACGTGAAAATAAGTCAGTGATATGGATCAACTTCCAACAAGAATTGGACAGCTCTGGATTCTCAAAGCCGTTCATGAAAGATGAAATATTTCTCGCTTATTATTGCTCGTAAGGGGGATTTTCTCTCCTATTAACTCAAAATGTGATAAGTGGTTGTTTTTCCATTCTCACAAATATCCTTCTCCTCCGTTTTCATTCCAATCTTCTCACTTCTCTTTTTCTTGCATTACAGTCTTATGGTCAGAGTCTAGTATAGAGTGTGGTATATCAGCCGATTTTGATCAAACGATAGATGCTTGGAGAGATACGCCGCAAGACGTCTTGTGTGTCGTGTTTTAATTAGACAACCCACATCTGACATATGAATGGAACTCGAATATTATTATTATTATTATTATTATTATTATTATTATTATTATTATTATTATTATTATTATTATTATTATTATTATTATTATTATTATTATTATTATTATTATATAACGGTGAAAAACTAATCTATCGACTATCAACTAGAACCACATTGCTATCAAGATGATAGTTGTGGACTTAAATGCCAAAAAATATATATTACGGACCTATTTGACATGGATGAATAGAGGGATGATCAATGGTGAAATTTTCCCGTAAAAATGATTATCCCGACCGACTATCGGTGCCGGTGCCACTTCCCGTTTACTTATTATACGGAATTTGTTCGAACACTCAAATTCAGGATACGTTCATTCTTTCTGCTAAATCGAATACATTTCACCACGAGTCACGACTATGGGAAACGGTATTTTGCTCATAAGAATCGAACTAGAAAATAATTTCTGTAATAGCGATGAATTTAATAACGAACAAAATGAATTTTTTTGAAAAATTTTCGTTGTTGATTGATATTTGATATGTAAATTCTTCGAATTTCAGGTGATAAAGGTCGACCCAGTAAAAAGATCAAGTTTTCCAAGGTTCTATTGATTTTGTTAATATAGTTTTCCTAGTCTTGTATTCCCTCGAAATAATTTCTTGGTAAACTAAAAATTGTCTCATATTTTGCTCTCTTAATCTGTAGGAGGAATATCGGGGTAGGGCTTCGCCTGCTGAAGCTGTATTTTCCCACTTCCCCGAAGATGATGATGATCTTCGTGATGGTATTTGTATTAACTTAATTATTTTTCTTCCCGTGCGCTGTGATTCACTTTCTCTTTTCTTTTTTCTCCCCTATGGTCTTGGATAATTTGAATGAATCAGTGAAAATGACGATTTTATTTGATTTTGAAGGTGAAGGGAAAAAGAGGGATTTTACTAAGCTCGAACTCAAACCTGACCATATGAATCGGCCCCTGTGGGCTTGTGCTGATGGTCGAATTTTTCTCGAGACATTTTCCCCTCTGTATAAATATGCTTATGATTTCCTTATTGCCATTGCTGAACCTGTGTGCAGGTACTGTTCCCAGCCTCATGAGTTTATAACAGTTTTAATCTACTGCAAAAGAAAATTAAGAAATATGATATAGTGTTATGCATAACCCATTTATCCTATATTTTGCTGTATCTCTATGTATTGAGTTACCACACTTGCTTGTCTATGCTCAAACTTGCTATGCAAATTTGAGTGTAATTGGATTAGGATTTTGATTTATGGATTTCTTTTACAGGCCAGAGGCAATGCACGAATACAATTTAACGCCACACTCACTTTATGCTGCAGTGTCTGTGGGACTTGAAACGGAAACAATCATATCTGTTTTGAATAAATTGTCAAAGACAAAGCTTCCTAAGGATATGATTGATTTCATACATAATTCTACTGCCAACTACGGCAAAGTAAAGCTCGTGCTGAAGAAGAATCGATACTTGATAGAATCCCCATATCCAGAGGCAAAATTCTTGAATCTTGTTCATCCTTTGATGTTGATACGTTAGAAGGAAGTTCTGTAAGAAACTGAACCTTCCTTTTTCTTTTTTTTCTTTTTTTTTTTTTTTCTTTTGGCAGGTATTGAAAAAGTTGCTCCAGGACGAAGTCATAGCACGTGCAAGAATATCCTTCAATGAGGTATGACAGGTGCAATTTGTTCCCTGAGTGGGTATCTGGTCATCCATTATAAGGCCTAAAGTCTAATTGAACTTTGAAAATTCAGACACTGGAGTTTCCCCTCTTATTTGGATTGTGGCTCATATATTGAATTCTGTTGTCCCAGGGGGTGCATGGAAAGGACGGTTTTATGGTTGGGAAATCTGCTGGTGAGATAGAGGGTGCACATGATGAATTGCTAGACGAAGCAGAATTGGCTGCTGCAGCTGAAGAGAAAGAAACCCATTCATTTGAAATTGACCCTGCACAGGTAGCTTAATTATTTCTGCAAATCCCATCTGCTATTGGGACTTGTTCTGTATATTCATTATTTTCTAAGGTGGTTATATCTGGGCTGAGTTTCATTTATGCAATTGATTTGGATTGTATGAATATATTTCATTTCATTGTTAGATATATGTTGATTTTACTTATCAAGAAATAATGAAATTGATATTCTTTTGGTTTAAGGAGTAACTTACTAAATTAACCCACTTGTACCAATTTAAGTTAGGAAGTGACAGTTACCACACTGATTGCTTGACTAGTACGTTTGACCTGCTATTCTGATTGATGTCATGTACGTCCTATTTTTTTTTCTTTTACAAATGCTATAGCATGATATGGAGAAAATGGCATTTCCGGTCTTTTTTAATTTGCAATATCAGGGACGTCTATCAAAATTCTGATAATCATTGCTTTCTCCTTTATATGGATAAATTTTCTAGAATCCTTTTCGATGCTGGTGGTATATGCTGATCTTATAACTTCAAAAACTGATCTTTGTTTACTGAAAGATGTGCCAGGGAAATCCAGAAATGGAAGTGTTGCCAAATTCTCTAGGTAGCTTTCACACTGTTAGCAAAATGATTGCCTGATCAAATTCTATTGACTGTTAATATGATGTCAGGTTGAGAACGTGAAGCAGCGCTGTTTGCCTAATGCTCTTAACTATCCCATGTTGGAGGAGTATGACTTCAGAAATGACACTGTGAGTTGCTTCTGATTTCTTCTTAGCATTATGGCTTGGCTTGATCAATTATAATTGCTATTGTAACATAATTCATGGCCATTGATTCTCATTGGATACTGCAGGTGAATCCTGATCTTGAGGTGGAATTGAAGCCTCATGCTCAACCACGTCCTTATCAGGAAAAGAGTCTTAGCAAGATGTTTGGAAATGGTAAGGGTCCTGCTGGTTTCCTTGTCAGGATCTTTGACTGCTTTTATGTGAGCTATGATGTGCTGTGTGCCCCAGTTGCCCTATTTTTTTAATCTCAAAGTTGGAATATAAGGTAATATGTTCACTGGCAGTAATTGGGTAGATGCTCCAGGAGCAGCAAAAACTGGGGATTTAACGAATTACTCTTGAATTTTGTAAATGGATATCTATTTTGTTGACCAAGTTTGTTGAAACATTATATTTGTTTCTATGACCATACTCTATACATTTCGAGTTCATCCATATTCTATTTTTGACGTATTGCCTGCACACCTAGCCTTGGTTTTTAGAGGCTAGTTTCGGCCTCCATTTTTTCGTTTTGCCTGTGTTGGTGGGGCCCTGTAATTTCTATCTCAGTTTTTACTAGTACTCGGAAAGGAGGAGAAAACTCTTCCATGTGCTAGTATGGGATTGCGAGTAATTCATGCCAGCAGAATTTTAAATAGGTTTTAGAATGCCTCTATTTGCTATTTGTAATATCTGCTGTTTTCCTTGTCTACTTTTGGTGGGAGCTGAGATATATATATACATATATATATATATAATCCTATGTGATGTAACTCATTGAATGTCTTTCTTGTCATTTCAGGTAGAGCACGTTCAGGTATCATTGTGCTGCCTTGCGGTGCTGGAAAGTCTTTAGTTGGTGTTTCTGCAGCCTGCAGAATAAGAAAAAGTTGCCTTTGTTTAGCCACAAATGCTGTGTCTGTGGATCAATGGGCTTTCCAGTTTAAGCTATGGTCAACCATTAAAGAAGAGCAGATCTGTCGTTTCACATCTGATAGCAAAGAAAGATTCCGGGGAAATGCTGGGGTTGTGGTGACAACATATAACATGATTGCCTTTGGTGGCAAACGTTCTGAAGAAGCCGAAAAGATCATTGAAGAAATAAGAAACAGGGAGTGGGGATTGCTTCTCATGGATGAGGTAAGTACGTGTATGGAAGGATTAATTGTCTATTTGGGACAGAAGTGGAATTCAACTATCTTCATTCTTCAGTGCTGATCTATTGATTGCTTGTCCTTTGACATTTTAGGTGCATGTTGTCCCTGCTCACATGTTTCGAAAGGTCATCAGCTTAACAAAATCCCACTGCAAACTTGGGCTTACTGGTATGTGTTCAACAAATTTTGCCGTGCATAATTTAATAATTAACATTAACCATTGGATGTTCCTGTACATTTGGTTAAAAAAAAAAAAAAAAGAAGAAAAAAAAATAAGTGGAAAGGATAATTTATGGGCTGAGTGAATTGCAGCAACACTTGTGAGGGAGGATGAGAGGATCACAGATTTGAACTTCCTTATCGGTCCAAAGTTGTATGAGGCGAATTGGTTGGATTTAGTGAAAGGAGGGTTCATTGCAAATGTCCAGTGTGCTGAAGTATGGTGTCCTATGACGAAGGAGTTCTTTGCTGAATATCTGAAGAAAGAAAATTCGAAGAGGAGACAGGTTTGTTGCTCTGAGGAATGTAAATTCCAACATTTCAAATTTCGTAGATTCAGTTCACTTATTTCTAGAAGATATCTAGAGTTTTTGTTTTCTTTTTCTTTCCATAGATGTATGGATTATTTCATGCTTTCTTGAGTTGTCCTGGTTGTATAATTAAAACCACTCACTTAAATATCCATATTTCGCATGTTAAAACTGTTTGAAACCATCCATTTGTCTTCAATGTTCCTTTGAATGTGAAAGTGTTTTTTCTTCTGAATGCAAGCAGGACTCTTTATTACCGAGGCTTTCAGTGGGTCAGTTTAATCCACCGTTTACAGCAAATTCTTTCACTATAAAGTTCATCTGTAGCTATCTTTTGGTAACCAGAAATTCTGTTTTGCATCTTTAGAAGGAGAAAATATTGTTTTATCCAGGCATGGAACCTTTACTTCCAACCGCAGTAAAGGTTTTACCTTGGACACAGAAATTTACATAGCCTATAATTAGGATTGTAATAAATTTTGTGTTATTGTCTGACAATTTTATTTTTCCTTCCCATTTTTCAGGCACTCTATGTGATGAACCCTAATAAATTCAGGGCTTGCGAATTTCTTATTCGGTTTCATGAACAGCAGCGGGGAGATAAGATAATTGTTTTTGCTGACAATCTTTTTGCACTCACCGAGTATGCAATGAAGCTCCGAAAACCCATGATCTATGGTGCCACTAGGTTTGTGTATAGTTACTATCTAAGAGATCTGGTATACTATTGCTATTTTGATAATGCTAAAGTGGTCTTCTTTGTCAATTTCAGCCATCCTGAAAGAACTAAGATACTTGAAGCATTCAAAACTAGTCGAGATGTTAACACCATATTCTTATCAAAGGTATACTTACCGAGGCTATTTTTTAGCCTATGTTTGTTCTTGCATCTGTGTGAAGATTTCTAATTTTTCTTTACCTTTTTGACTGTTGAACTCTGCTAGTGCTGGGTTTGGTAAATATACATGTGCTTGTGTGACGCTCTCATCCTGGTTGTGAATGGGTGTTGGTGTTTAGCCTTATTCTACTCCCACAAGGGGTCGAAAATGCATAATTTTTAGAACTACTACTGTAAAAATAGTTTTGGGTTGAATATGGTGTCATGTTCATGGAAAATGCTAAATCTATGCGATATATCTTTCAAAAATCGGTTTAAACTTCTTTTTTTTGTGGGAGGGGAACTTGCCGACATATGGGTCGTGTTTTCTTTCTATTAAAATTCTCAACTGTAACAAGTCTAATTTTTAGATCATTTTTACTTTGGTATTATAGGTGGGAGATAATTCGATAGATATTCCTGAGGCAAATGTGATAATTCAGATTTCATCACATGCTGGTTCAAGACGTCAAGAAGCCCAGCGACTGGGGCGTATTCTCAGGGCCAAGGTATGTTCTAACTTCTAAGGCTGTATTTATGTTTTCCTCTGAATTTCTTTGTTCTTTATGCGGAGTGATGACTAAATTTCTTTCTTTTTTATGCGGAGTGATGACTCCATGAATTTGAGATTTGTGGATATTTGTCTTCCAATTTTTCCAATTTTATTTAGTTTTCTTTAAATTTTTAGGTAGTCACATGTTTGCAAATCATGGGTAATATTCTTTGATTTCCAGTTACATGTTCTGGCATCAAACCTCATGTTGATGTTGGATGTAGCATCACATTGACTGTGTAATGCAGATCTTTTGAATTTACCATCTGTAGTGCTAGAGAATGAACAAAACGATAAGAAAGGCTTATTTAGTGTAGGTATTGGACTGGGCGTAGAAAGTGTCTCGAGTGTCCTCTCTATCCATGGGTCTGGAACCCTCATCAGTTGAGGCAGAGCAATACCATGGACCCAGATCGATCATTGTCCCTGACCCATTCGGCCGTTCCACCACTATCACCTAAGAGCAGAGAAGAGAAACACTACCCAGGATAGCTGTTGCTAGTATATGTATTTAAGAATGGATGAGCTAATAAATCAAAACTAGAAAAGATTCACAGCTGTCATCACCTCTAGTGGTCAAGATTCAAAAGTGCGCATAAAGTGTGCGTGCATCTAGTTCAATCAGCATTGAACTACAGACAACGTTATGGAAGTTGGGATATACTGAGCTTCCTTGAGTTGGTTTTTTCTGAGCTTGTAATGTGGGTAGTTTTGAGTAGTAGATGTGGGAAGTGTTTCATTCAGTAATATCGCGGCGTGGCTTTCAAGTTTGTTCTTGGATCAACAGGGGAAGCCTCAGGACCGGGTGGCAGGGGGTAAGGAGGAATACAATGCATTTTTCTACTCTCTTGTATCTAAGGACACCCAGGTGCGCAAGTTTTTGCTTTCCAGTTTCTGTCCTTTAAATCAGCTTCTTTGCTGTGATCTTTTTCTCTTATAGCTGCATTTTAATGCAGGAAATGTATTACTCAAGTAAAAGGCAGCAGTTTTTGGTTGATCAAGGTTATAGCTTTAAGGTATGGTAGCCTCTCTGGAATCTTTGGATTTAACGTTCTGATCTTTTCAATGTTCTTCACTTTGCAATTGTGCTGGTTGTCTATCGTTCTGACTGTAGCATATTCCTCTCAAATTTTCCATTAATGACATCTGAAATATAGTCAGTATTTGAGTTGAACACTGTGCTTACCGATGCCCCTTTGACTTGTTCTCAGGTAATCACAGGCTTGCCCCCTGCTGATGCGGGAAATACATTGAGCTATTCTACTCTTGATGAGCAACTTAAACTTCTTGGAAAGGTTTGAATGATTGATGCCACATTTTCTATCTTGGAGCAAGTTTTAACAAGAATGTCTTGTCTATAATAACTGGGCTTTTTTCCATATTTCATGACAGGTGATGAGTGCGGGTGACGATGTAGTTGGTTTGGAGCAACTAGAAGAAGATGCTGATGACATTGCCCTTCACAAAGCCCGTAGATCTGCAGGATCGATGAGTGCAATGTCAGGAGCCAGTGGAATGGTTTACATGGAATACAGGTTTGTGTTCTGTATATATATCCTCCCTCCAAATAAATTTCTACATTACTTGATTTGCTGAGGACATTTATTACATGTTCACACGATATGGGTTCGTGAGAATCGAACATTTTAAGACAAACTGAGAGCACGGTAATTAATCTTTTGATGCAATTGGGTGTTGAAAATCTGCCCTTTTTTTCCCGCAGTACTGGTCAGAAAAAGCATGGCCAGACAAAGACCAAGCACAAGGACCAGAATAAGAGACACTTCTTGTTCAAGAAACGTTTTGTTTAACTCAGCACGAACCAATGAATTCTATTTAGTATAAAGGATATCAAGTTTCTTGTACTGAGTTTGTTATGTTTTCCACCCTACGATGGGTTACTTAGCAGATTTTATGGATATGTAAATACGTTCAAAGAATTGGTACAAATTCAATCGAGCAATCATCTTGTATCCACTTCTGTTTTTACTTTAAAAGGGTGGTTTGTCACTGAATTGTCTTATATAGGTGGCATCATACGAATTTGCTACCGGCTTTGTTGGAAGTGGAATTAGAATTTAACAGCCGCCAAGACAAATGAAACAACATTTTTTTGTCATTTTGTGTGAAGTTGGAAGAAACCCACACCAACAAACTGAGCACACGAGTGGCCTCCCAAGAAAACTGTTGTGGAGATGTCCGCTTGCAATAACTTTGCTCCGATCTCTTTTTGACTCCTTTTGGAGACTTTTGATGTGGCATCTCTAATCATGGCATGGCCATTAGGTCTTGGCATTAAAATTAGAGAGAATTTTATATTATAAAGAGTTAAGATTTGTCAGGCATAAGTGAACATTTAGTGCAAAAAGAATTCTAAAATTGATGAAGCCCAACAGAAAACATCTATTTGTCTATTGCCCTGTCTTCAGTTTATCTCAACAAGTTACGGAGAAATAAACCTGCTAGTTCTAGGGCAAGACTATTAGGAATTGTTTGGAATAACATTTGCGTCATTTTTCTGCAGTACTTTCTTCAAATCTTGACGAATAAATCTATGCATATTGCGTAGTGGGTTATAATTAAAAACTATTGAAGTAAAGTAGGATTAGCTAAGCAAATCATAGAAAGTCTTGGGGTGGATGGATTACTACACTAGATGCTCGAGTTAAACTATATCAAAAGGACTACCCATTTAAGAGCACCAGAAGCTGGTTTAGCTTTGTTTCCTCGGTGGGATGTAATCAATGGAATGTTTGTACTCGTGAAAATTATAACAAAAATTTTCAAACACCTTCACAGGTACCGTCATCCCATGTTGGCGCATAATGAATACACGTCACGTGAATTTGAAAATCGGTGCATGTTAACACAATGGAAAACTATAATTCTATGAAAGGTGACGCGGGAAAGGACACAATCTTTCCTAGTAGGCATGTTTCAGGGTATTCATTTGATTTGGTTAAGGAGACAGGTCTACGGTACTTGTATACTGCAGTTTTCTCGCCAAAAGTTTGTTAGCGGGGTCTTTTTCGACATTTTACGTCTGTGGTAACTTTTTTTGTGATATTATAAAATTTTTAATTTTTTATTGTCTTTTGTCTTATCTATTTAATTTAATAACGAATAGATTAATTATCATTATTTAATTTTTTTAAATTATAGACAAATTTGATTATCCATTTGTCTAACTAATGGATAATTGTCAATATCCTCGAAATTCGTAGTTTATAATTAATAGAAGTTAAATATATCTATATATATGTATTTTGTTTAATTTAATTGAAAATATAATTGTATCTTTTTCTAAATTTTCCTGGTATGAATATTAATGGTCACGACTAATTTTCTTTAAAAAAAATTATATATGACTATTTTTATGTATTATTAATTTATATCTTGTTCGTGTTGTCTAGCTTTATTGGTGACAAATAAAAAGTATTTTTAGAGTACATAAAACTGTTCAACTAACAATTATTTTGTTCAATTTATTTAAATTAGTGTAAAAATAAAATGATATTTATTCGCGTCAATGATAACAATTAAGTTAAAATTTGCTATAAATTATAGTTACCTTAGTACGACGAGAACAAATTTACATTATTATTTGGTTAACGTAATCTTAAAAATTTTCATCACACAAAAAAAAAATAAAAAAAAAACTTACAAACTTTCATGTTGTTTATTTCTTTTCAAATAATTGGATATGTATTCTTCTCATGCAATGCAAGCACGAGTGAGAATCTTGTGGTATGTAAATTATTACCTAACATAATGTTTGTAGTGTGATTTGTTAGTTACAAATAAGAGTAATTTCATTTAAATGAGTATTTTTTTATTATTCTTCTATAGAAGACGTATTTTATTTTATTTTATTTATTTATTTTTTTTGAGCAAAGATGTATTTTATTAATAGTAAATGAAATGTAATATGTGAATTGTCACTTTTTAAAACATGGTAAGCAAATTCTAATTATATATTGTAAACTCAAGATGTATTTCATTAATTTCCCTTAAAAAAAACTTATAAAATTTCATATTATTTATTTTTTTAAATAATTTGAAAAGTATTTCTCCCGTGCAACGCATGTGTAAGAATCTAGTTTTAGTATAAAAATGAGTCCCAGCATTATCTTACTCTTCCTTAGAAGTTAGTCAAAACGACTATTAAAAGAAGAAAGTTGCTTGATAGTGTTATTAGGATGATGATGAAGAAGATGCTTCGTGTTTTTAAAAAGAAAGGAATAGAGAATAAACAACTTTTTAGTTTTATTTTTAGTTTCCTTTCTTTCCTTTTCCTTACATTGTTGTGTTTTTTATTTTGTAATTAAAGGTGTTATAGTCAGGATCATCATCTTTTGACGGGTTATAGAGCTTAAATGAATTGTCAAGTATCTTAACCATTAAATCACACATCGAATAGATATAAAATTAGTAAATCAAATGATTTATGCTCTTAGCTACTCAAATGAAGAGATGCATCTTCGACTCGAAGACTTGTGAAGTATTCTTTAAACCCAAGGACAGACCAAAAGACGCATTTTGGCTTCAACTTTCCCACTAGTCATATAATAATGCGTAGAGAAGTACATAAAAAATTGACATACTGACTGGTCCAAATTATCAAAATGGAACTAGGTAGTAGATGAAACTCAAGGGAGGGAAATTAGAAAAAGTCTACTTATACACAATCTTTACAAAATGACTCGGCATAATTAATGGTTGATTTTTTTAGTGATGTGGCTGTCATCTATGTGCAAAAGAGATTTTGTAATGGTTCTTAGTACATGTAGCATGATTGAAAAAATTTTGCTAACAAATTCTGGTTCTATTATGGAGTCAGATTGTAGGTCCGTAACTCTCGAAACTCAAAATCCCTAAAAAAATAGTGTTTTAAAAAGTTCACTTAGACGGAGCTTACATTCGAAGCTTAGGCTTCACGCTTCACCACGTCTTACGCTTTATTACACATTGATCGCACATTCATCATGCATTGGTACGCCTGGGAGCACTTAGACTCAATGATCGATCTTAACCCTTTTCTACATTTTGCTCCTTTTAGAACCTCGGGAAAAAAAAAAAAACCACTTCGATTGCTTTTGGACTCACATTCTTGTTCTATAATGGAACCAGATTCTATTAATGTGTTTCCATGATATTCTTGAAAGATCAAGAACTTATGGAACTAGGTTGAGTATTACCTACCATTTTGAAGTTTCTTCTCTCTTCCTTTTTTTTTTTAAAAAAAAATATTAACCGCACATTTGACCAATTAGGCACTCCTTATTAATTATTACAACATACAAAATTAATCGGCTGTTAAAAAAATAAAGAGAATAATCATTTCGGAGGCCATCTCCCATGTCAATACTCCATTCTGACCGCCAAATTGGCATCAAATGATCAATATAAGCACTGATTAGACAACACTGACCGGGGTTAAAATCATAATTAAGCATATATTAATCCCCCCCAACCTCTAGGCTTTGAAAGTCTTTCCTCTCCTATGTTGTGTGCCACTTCCACTCGTATGAATTTGTAAACAATTTGTGTTTGATCTTTTTGCTAATGATTGGCAATATTTGCACTATGTTTGGTTACCAATTAAAAACAAATTTCATTTATTAACTAATTTAAATTTCAAATTTTAGACACATGACAATAACACATTTAGCTATATATTTGATGTGATGTGAACTTTTACATCATTTTAATCATTACTTCCACATGATACAATTAAACGTCGACACCTATACAAAATTTGACTCTTCCGATCTATTTATAATTCACCTTTTTATAAATGGTTACCACTTGTTAGAAAATCTTTTTTTTTTCCCTATTTGCAGCTGCGGCAACTAATCATTAAGCTTTGCGGCCAGCTTTTGCTTTGAATCACGTGGCCTCACGGGTTATGCCAACCCACAACTAGCCTATTGAGCTTGAATAATACTATTTATTTAAACTGGTTGAGAATTATTTTTAATTCACTCAACATTTTGTTGTTGAAAATTGAAGAGGTGCATATTTCTCTGTACTGAAGATATATTTGCCCTTATTGAGCAGGTATTCATAACGTGTTGTTCTCTTGTTACCTACATTCAGACTATTCCTTCCAAGCTAGATGATAGTGTGACAATGACTCAATTGGTCAAACTGGGTCTATTTAGACGTGGTCCAAGTAGCAGAGACTTTTGAAACTCAAAAACAGGTCTACATGAATAATTGCTAGCTATTACTTATCGACAAAAAAAGTTGAAAGAAACTCAAATTTCAATATAGTACATTTCAATATGTTGTTAATAGTTGAGATATAAATTCAAAGCCGAAGAAACTTTTGAAGTTCATGAAAAGATTTATGAGAATGATTTATTAGAAAACCTACTTTTGTGGTCTCTCTTGGAATAGGACAGCTTTCCAAATTCCAACTTTGAAAAGATTCGAAGTTTTACATGAAAAATTATGTGGATAAGCTGCAGTTTCATGCATATGTACTCTAATTAAGCTATAATAAATTTAGTAAAATTTCATGACAAATTGATCAGGTTGGCATATATTCCACAAGGCAACACGATGACAGTCTACAGTACAGTTCATTTTTTGAGCTTCCAAATGGATTCTCATTTCAGTGGGGGGCAAAACCTGAATTGCCTTACCCACAAATAAGTACACAATACTCGATAAGAATGAACAGTACAATAAACAGAATCAAGTGCTTTCTCTTTTTTCGGGCATCACGTCTCTCGGTTACACTTTGGACAAATCGTGAAAGTACTGGTTTAGCACCCACACTCTAGAAGTAGTATGGTTTGATGAAATTCTTCGGAAGATATAACCCACCAAATAATGAAATAAACCACCAACGACCAAAAATGATCTAGAACCAAATAGACCAACCTCATGATGTAGACAGACAAGGTAGACGTTGTCATGTGTTCATTTTTTCTATTGGGCCATATCACGAGGTTAGTTTCTAACAGAACCAGCTATCTGGTTTTAGATCATTTTCAAAGTAGTGACTAGCCACCAAAATTTAAGAAATCATAATGCAGATTAAACATGCTAAAAAGATGCTGAAAGAAGGTGAACTTTTATATAATTGATTGCTGATTAATGTTATGTACACATATTGTAGTATGATATATAAAAGTTAAAACAGTAAGTACTAAAACAAAAGGGAAGACAACAAAGTGCACACGGCAAACCATTACTAAACATTTCCCTACATAAATTTGCAGAAACAAGTAAAAAACTGAGCTGCTGCCTACCAGCTACCACATGGTGCTAAACCTCAACTAATCACCTAACAAGTTAGCCAAGCAGTAACAGATGAGGCTAGACAATACAATGAACAATTTCAGCTACTGTCTTTGGTCCTTTTCCCCTTAAGGCTTCATAGCTCGACTGAAATTAACCATCGTTAAATTTCTGAAGAGTATAGCTTCACTTAGCGGTAGTATTCTGATACTGATGTGGCTGAAAACAGTCGAAGAAAGAACTTCCTTGTAAAATTCCAGAGTCTTCATTGAACCCGTCAACCTACAATCAGATTGAGATTCATCTTAAGATGAATATATAGTTAATAGACGTTTAGTTGGCATCCAATAAAGGCCGTCTCTGAAAGGAGTTTAGGTTAACATACTGAATAAAATTTCTTGAATCTGAATTTGGAAAGATACCTGCCTAAAGAAAGTAACCAATGATTTACCAAACACAATTCTACTGAAAAATCCAACACAAGCCTTCTGTAGGGGTTTAGCTTCCTTAAATTTTGTTCTCAGTCTTTAGAGAATACAGTTACCTACGATAACATCTATTGCAATAAACTATGTCAAGAATATTTTTATTTCTGTCATTTCAAACTTAAATTTAGAAGGCCAGAAAAGTCCCACCCACCAGAATCACACACCCCTCAAATAAAAAATTTATTTCAATTCATGCTTTCTCCAAAGGCTATATCGGTTCCACACATAAAGATCAATCATAAAGTGCCATAAAGCAGAGAAATTTACATCTTTACGCTTTACATCATTCATGTAATCATTCATGTAATCGAAAGGTAGGGAAGAGAATATTACCCAAAGATCATCTTCTTCTTCATATCTACTAACAACTGCTGCTTTGCTACTCTCTCGTGGTTCATCACTGCGTGCAAATCTGCCGCGTATTCTTTGTCGATTGTCAGCCAGTGTCTTACGGCAGACATACTTGAATCATTACAACAAAAAATTACCAACCACAATTTTAGTTTAATTATAAATGCCTATTGCTTTAAGCGAAGCCCAATGATTAACTAGATTGTTCTATTCATACTACCTTAATTGTTCTGTTGAAGTTTCTCTGAGTTCTCTTTGCTCTATACCTCTCAATCCTTTTTTTCCTCTCTTCTGGAGTATATCTCGCTGCTTTAACATTTGCTTCTTCAACCAATGACTTTGCTACTGACAATGGACTTGAAGATAACACATTTCTTGTTTGCATTTTTGCTTTCATCTTCTATATCCAGAGAATTCAAAGCATATTCAAAGTTTGGTCAAAAAATTTTGAACTGCGAATTTAAAAATTTAGAAATTGAAGAATTCGAACCCACCGGTATATCTCCAGTGCTGCAAACTCTTCTCATTTGACAAGAAGAGAGACTGCTTTCTGGGGACTCCAACAGATTATCAAACTGAGGCTGAAACGGAAGATTCGTCTTATTTTCAAAAGAATTGCTGCTATAACTCCTCTGCATGAGCTTAACTCTAGATTCAGCAGGCCCATCATAAATTTCAGGCAGTGTTGAATTTCCAAAATCAGAATAACTTTCAAAAGAGAACTGATTTTCTTTTGCTTTCTCCTCAAAATCGGAAAACTCTGCATTTGTTAAATGGGACAATGACAGATTCTCAAACTGAGTACATGGTGGGGAAGATGAAAGGAGGACCCGTGCAATTTGGTCCAAAGAATTGATCTCATCAACTGGGTTGCTTTCATGAATCAAATTCGAATTATTTCTGCTATTTTCTTGAATTTCTTGGAAAATATCATGAAAAGGGTCAAGTAAAGAATCAGAAAATGGATCAGGAAACACGGAGTAATCCAATACAAACAAATCAGAAGACATTGAAAAGATTAATCTCCAAGAACAAGAACTCTATCCACTGTGTGTAAAAATGCAGTTAATGCAAATTACTGTAACAAACACAAAACTTCAAACAAAACAAAAGGGACAATTCTTGGTGGCTGATTTCTTTAATCAGAACCCTTGTCCATAATTAAAACCAGAAGACAAGAATTCAATTTCCTCTCGCTAGAACAGTTTGTCACTTTCTCACACAGGGGAGAAGAGACGGGGGCAATTTGTTTAAAAAATAAAATTGGCCGCCGCTTTGCACCAAAGCTCACTTGTCCTCTGATATAAAAAGGCAAGGAGACTTTGCGAGAAGGACCTCAACTATTTCTTATTTCCAAAATAACCGAAGACTTGATAATAATATACTTCTACCAGTGGTTTTATAATATTATTACTTGGTGAATCCGACTGTAAGTAGTAATAATGGACTGCAAAAGACTGATTAGGGGAACTGGGATCCAAGAATAATTGGAAAAGAAGGTGAAAAAATGAGAGGTAATTGAAGAAGAATGTTGAAACAAGGGAAGGAAGGGAGTTAAGTTAGACAACAATTTGCTCTTTTTTTCTTTTTTCTTTTTTTTACCCCTTTTTAATTACTATTAGGGAAGCAATCTCCCTTATGATCAATGATGAAGTTCTTAAGTTTTGTTTTATTATTTTTTAAGCGATGTAATGTAGTTTATATAAAATAATTAATTAAACATGATTGTGTTTTTAATTGATGTGAATACATAAGAGTGCGACGACAATTAGATAGTAACTTGAATTAGTTTTGTTTATTGAAATAAAAAGTTTAGAAACTAACCATAAAAACTAAAGAATAATGATTCATAATAACAAGATAATGCAGGGCGAGTTGGGACAAGATGAGGATAATTAAAATTTCATTTTAAGAATTCTCAAAATTCTCATATATGATGAAGGTATATAAATATACTCAAAAAGTTGTCTGACGATTTGCATCATGCCATGGAAGAGAATTATGAGGCATGGATAGTGAAGGACGTGCTCCATTACTATTTCTTAATGGTTTTCTTTTTTCTTTTTTTGCCCTTCCATTGTTTTTTTTTTTTATAATTATTTTCTACACTGATATTTGATTGTTATAATTTAATGTTTGAAATGTCTTTTCATGGCCATGTAAGGCCATCGAAGAATTGCAACTTTAGATGAAGGGTTACAACGGAGACTATATAAAACGGTGTGTTATTTCCCGATGAAATGTAGAGAAGTTGAAAAACAGCCTCCACTCCATGGTACATCTTTCCGAATTTTTGCCTTCTTCAAATATAGACATTAAATTCCAATATCTTCATTGTTCATATTGCCTTACAATACTTGCAAGCAACTTGTGGAGGTTTGTGTATCTTCTCAGCGTGCATCACAGTATTGTGTCAGACTAATGTTATCAGATGACACTTTATTTTGTGTATTGCAACCTTAGTTTCAATTGTTCACTTTATTACAGAAATACTATATTTTTCGTATCTTTATTTTGTTCTTTGAAGCTTCTTCGCTAAATTTAGTGATCCCGTGCCAAGCATCAACGATCCGGTAAGTCACAAATGGATGGATGGATGGATGCTAACAGAACATTATGATCTACTGTAAAACAGAATGCAAACTGCAACTCATCTGAGGTTTATTTGTCCCTTGGGAAGAAGGAAGGAAGGAAGAATGCCGTGCCCGTTCAAACCCTTGGGCCAAGATGAGTTTTGGTTTGGGCTATGAATGAATATCCAGCACTTTTTAAGCCCGATCATCATCAACAGGTGTCCAGCCAGGGAGCAGATCCAGGCACTTATCTGAAGAAGCCTGGGTCTTGGTTTCCTATTGGTTTAGGAGTACAGAGTTTAATACTTGCTACTGACAATTAAATAATTGATTGATGACCACCATATACATCTGTTTGATTTACTTGTCATTCTTCAATACTCTTCTGAGAATTTGAAATTTTTTCCCTCACGGCTGGAGTTGCTCATTTGGGCATTGCTTTCGATCAACCAAGTAGTACGGCTCTTTCAAGTTGGCTATATGTCTTGGCTTTTATGGGTTTATCAAATTAGACATGCTCCTGCCCGATGAGATCGGAAGAGCACAGATACCTGATATTAAGTCAAGCGAAATCACTTGACTGTGTTTTTTTTTTTTTTTTTTGGGTCCTTGCTTTGTTTCATATTTAGCCTATAAAAAAATTTCTAATTCGTTTTGGAAGTACTCTTATGACACTTCCTATTTCATGTGATTAAGTGGCATGGATTTATTCACTAACATGCGACTGAAAATGTAGTTACCAAGTGACATGCCTCCATAAATTCACATAAGACGGGATATGCTGTAATGGTACCTCTCAAAAGTGCCATAAAACTATTGTTCCACCTATTATTCTTGATATGTATTCTAGCTTCATCACATCTCAAATTAATATGACATGTACAAATATGGCATATAAATGTTATTCCCCTAAATTTTCTATTATGTTGTGATAAGGCTTAACAAGTCCTGTTATGACACTATTTGAGTGACGCCTCAACTAACACCAACTAATAAGAGATAAGTTATTTTGTTATTTGTTCATTTAGATAATAGGGCCAGCGAATGTTGGCGTTGCCATCCGGTTGGTGCATGAAAATTACTATAGGTTTAACATGACTGGAGAAGATCTCAAACCATCTGATGATGCTATATTTGTTACGCTGACCCCACCTAAGTGTATCAAATAATTTAAAATAATAAAAAAAAATAAATCTTCTCCTATTATCATACACATGAGATTCATACCCAAATAAACTAATTTTCTTTCACCCGTACAACAATTATAGTGTACATCATATCAAAATTAACGTTTAAGTGTGCTTTTTAAATATCGTGTCATAAATAAAGTACAACACGTTAGTTGCATTGTATAAAATTACAAATTGAAATGCGAATTACAACTCACCACTATATATTCGTAGTAAAATGCCTAATATTGAGCATAGATTTGATTGTATAACTGAGTCCATAATTCTGGGTCTCCTGCAAACACATCATGCAAGTTCACACGTCCAATATATATAAAGTTGTAATAATTAATAGTCAAATAAAGTAATAATAATCAATTATTGCAACATGAATCTAGCATCTCACCTATGCGTTACACGAGAAGCCTAATTCTAAAAAAAATCAATAACAATGAATAATAAAATATTGAGTAGATATGTGTCAACAGATTTGTATAACAAAATTAGTAACTATGCAATTTTGATTTAGTATTTGACAAGTTAAATAACTGTATTATTAATAATATATTTATAGTTATTCGCTTATGTACTCAATTAATGCTTCAATGTATTTTAATTTTAAATCATCTAACTTATTTAATATTATTAGTTAACAATCTAATAATACATATCGGGTATGTATCTACCCGTATTCACTCAATACTCGTTCATATAAGAATTTCCATACCTATAAGAAAATACCCTCTCCACATACCATGTTAACTGGAAAATACCTCATTTTCTCATATACCTTTTTGATTAGGTGATAATTCGTTTTATTTTGTACAAATAGCCATAATACCATGTTGTTATTTTAGTATAGCAAATAACAAATATAATTCTTAAAAAATAGTATAATTTTATAATGACAGTCGTTAGAGGTGTAATAATTATAATGATAAATAAAATATCAATATGACAAAAATTTTTATTTGAAATTGACCTAGTAATAGTTATGTCTAAACTTAATTATTGTGGCACTGTTGCGTGGTATTGAGATGATATCGATACCATTTAGTTATAGCTTTACTTTGAATTGTATTTTTTCTATTTGATTTGTTTGCCTTGTTGTTTTCAGGATGAACGGTGGTGATGACTAGTGCTCAAACATTAATTTGTCTATAAAAACAACTAAAGCATATGAAGAATGGATGAACGGTTGACCAGCCCAATTGAAGAAATGTGAGAAGAAACTTGATGGTCAGATTATAGAAACCGATTTAGTGTGTGATTATTGTTATGCAAATCATGCACTAAGTGATTATCTCGTTACATATCTAGTGCCCCTAGTGGATCTAATATGTGAGTTTTGTGGTGAATATCATGAATTAAATGATTGTCCATATGTACATTTAGCTCAACAATGGCACAAGCAAGTAAAAATTTTTGGGGAATGATAAAGGACAACAAGATAGCATTTCTCAAGTTATCAACGATTCTAATACTCTCCATGAAGAGAAAGTGGCAGAAACCTCTATCATAATAGCAGAACATGAGAAAGATGATGAAGCAGTCTAAGAAGAGCAAGCTTCAAAAATCACTTTCGACGATTGGGCAATTGTTAAGCAATCATTTGATTTCAAGTGTTTGAAATTTATTCTGTGATCCCATCTGATGATAAGGTTGAAGTTTTCATAGTACAATTTGAGATCAACGGAGATGTCAGTCTATATTTATATGAAAAGAACATAATAAATTTTTGGGGAAAATCTGAAGACGGGAAGAAAGTCAATCTTCGCAAGTTAGACAGAGCATCAAAAGCTCTACCTAGAGTTGCCTAAAAATCATTTCTTATAGTCAAGCTCTAGACTATAAATAAAGCGATGAATAGAAGGCAGCCCATTATTTTATTTTATTTTATTACATTGCATTACATGTAGATTCCAAGACTTGCATTAGAAATTAGAACATGTTTCCTTTATCTCGTTTATATTTAAATTATAATTGCTAGGAATCATAGTTGTCCTATTCCTTTTATTATTTTGACATGGTTTTCTCCTACTCCATCCATCCCATCAAACTCGATCCAGACTCACCATCAACTATACCCTCAAGGAGTTCCTAAAACCCTTTCTTCTTATTTTTGTTCTTTTTTATCTATATTAGGAAAATGTAGAATTTAAGTATGGGGTGATGATTATATGTGATTTATTTTATCAGGCTGATGTATATTTTTGCCATCTCTTAGTCTGCATTTAACATGTTTATTATCTAAGTTTAAATTGTGTAGTTTCAAAAGTATTGTTCGTCAAGTAGTATGTTTAGTTATTTCTGTGTTAAGTAAACAAAAAAGTGCAGTTAGATTTTTTCTTCATATATTTGTTATATTTTGTTAAAAAAAAATAAAGAAAGTAATGTAAAGTGTGATGTTTTGTGAATATGTGAGAAAGCAACTCATGATCCTAAAGTATTAGATTTAACTAGAGTATAAATTTGCTATAATTAGGATCTTAAACAATGCTAAGGAAAAAAAATATAGAAAAACAAATAGATTTTTGTTTTTGGCCTGAAGAACCTCATAACAACTGAATTAGTGAACTCGTACCTTCTATTTATTTGCTTTGCCTGAAATTATTATAGCTGGACTAGGTCGACAAATTTAACTTGGTGAGATCTTTATCAGTCTCACTATCTTTATTCATATGTGATATTCTTATCATTTGATAATAGTCTTGAACTGAAAACAGAATATATCCTTATCTTGTCAATAGACTAGTGGATGTGTGATTGCTTTTATTGCTTGGAGATGGAAAAGAAATAAGTGTGGAGGAGGAGTAAAATGTTATTGATGAGATGATTAGTTCAATTTAATTATGTATAGGTTGGTGTGGTTTCAGTATGTGAAAAGAAAAAAGAGAAGGGCACAACACAAAAACACCACAGAAAAGGGGGAGAGAAATACAAAGCTTTCGAAGTTCGGGAATTAAATTCAAGAATAGAAAAAGAGAAGCTTTGTGCAAGAGTTTTTCATCTTATTCAAGATCTAATTACTCGGATTATGTGCTTGATTTTATTTATTTGTCTTTTTCATTCATAATGTGTAACTAAATTGATTTAAAGTTAGGACAAACGATGTAACCTAATTGAGACCATAGTCATATTTTTCATACTGAATTTATGTAATTAATTCTTATGTTAAATTCTTATTGGTATATTATTTTAGCTTCATCTATTTAGCCAATATATTAATGAATCTATAGACTTTTATTAAACTCGAAAGAGGAATTTTAAGTCAGCTTATGCAATAATAATCATTAATTGAGACAAAACAAAGAGATTTGCTTGTTGTTAGCGTGATCACTGTAGGCTAAACTTGAGAGAGGCTTACGTAAATTTCTTGTTAATTAATGCGTTTAAGATGGTTGATAACGCGCTCACTTAGAGATAGGTGATAGGGCCTAATTAAGTAGGATTAACTAGTTTCGAGAATGGTAGTTGATTAATTTAGTGAAATTCGATCGATAATATAGATTAATTATCGCAAGACTAGGTGGTTCAGTTATTGAAAATGAGTCCTAACATACGTTCATCATATAACTCATTTTAAATCTTTATATATATTTTATTTGCTTAGTTTTATTTATTTGTTTATTTTATTTCCTTATCTTAGTCAAAATTGTTGGATTGTTCAAATAAAGTTGAAACTACTGATTTCGATACTCAAACTGATCCTCACGGGAACGATAACTTAGACTCGTTGTCCACTATATTACTTGTTCAACTCGTACACTTACAGATTTCACACACATATTCTACCTGAACACTTTTTGTCTCATGAATATTTGAACAAGTTTTTTAGCATTATAGAACTACCTGCCAAATAAGAATATACTATGGTCCAAATCCATTTTTTTACAAATATTAAGAAAAATACAATTAATAGTGTTAGAAATATAAAATTTAATGTCACTTCCCTAATAAACCATTTCATTTATTAAATATTTCATTTCAAAAAATATTATTTTATCAATTAAAAAGCATATTAAATAGGGTTATAAAAGAAAATTAATATTTCAATTACTTTTTTAATAAAAAAGTGGACTATATTTTGGTACGGGTGAAAAAGAAAAATTGAACCAATTTTATATAATGGAGATAGTATGAAAATAATTAAATTTCTACAATTAATAATTAGGAAAGTTTTATAAGATAATATAATGAGTAATTTAGTGTTACATATTTTAATAGTATGAATTTTTGTTTGGGTTTGCATAATTATATTTGTGGAAATCAAGAGAAGATTTGACGAATATTTTTAAACACACTTCTTAAAGCTCAATTTGTGATTGTTGTTATACGCCCAACTTCTATTTTTTTAAAAGTGCATTTGATGAAAGTGTTTGGTAAATTTTAGAGAAAAAGATTATTAGAAAAGCAATAACATCCTATAGCATATTTTGAGAAGTAATAGAAAAGTAGTTTCTTAACTTCTATTTTTAACTTTTCCAATTAATAATAATTAAATTGTCGAATTTAACATTATATTTAATTTTTTTATACTGTTAAAGACAGAGAAAATGTACAAACTATATTATGAAACAAATAATAAGTAAATTGTCAAATTTAACCTTATAATTAATTTTTTATACGGTTAAAGATACAGAAAAGGGTAATTATATTTACACTACTATTTACTATTTACAGCATCATATTATAAATGCACAACAATTAAAGAATAATTTTGATAAATATACCACATCTATTTACGAATATAACCCTGTCAATTAAAAACAATTAAAAAAGATAAATAAATGAGGTAAAAAAACCACAATTTATCGTCTTCCCCAAAAATACCGCAATTTTAATGTGGGGAAAAAACTGAAATTCTAAATGCACCACATCCTATTTTGGATCCACTCGGGCACCAAAACCAATTAATGTATGGGGGGACGGGAGAAAGTCATTTTTGCCGCCGTCGCCCCTCTTTTACCTTCATCCACCCTACCACCACTTTCTTCCTAAAATATATATATATGTGTGTGTGTGTATAATAAATTTAAATAAATAATATTTTTAAAAAATTGAATATCAATTGTATAATAAAAAAAAGTAATAACAAAATAATTTGTAAAAAACTTTTAAAAAATAAACGAATCTTTTCCCCTGCACATTATTTAGAAATATGTTTTCCCTCTTATTTTTTCCTTTAGTTCCCCCCCCCCCCGGCCCGGGCCAAAACATTAAACTTGCTCTTATGCTCCAAATATTCCCTTTTCATTTTTTTTCTTCTCATCACTGTCGTTTTCCATGCAACCCCACACCCACCTCCATCCAATAATTCCTTCCCAATAGGTCCGCTCTAATTCTTAATTACAA
>CAVNYN010202443.1:0-26805 GCA_963692815.1 Nyctanthes arbor-tristis
AAAGCAATGCAACGCAATTTCTTGTTTAAAAGAATCAAAATTCAAAAGAATTTCATGCAGTTTTATCTAATTATTCTTTGTATATTGATTTTACTTTTATGTCTGTGTATAACAGGAGAGCATCAACACTTGCAGCAGGAAAGATTACCAAAATACAGGTGGAAACGTCTACTCCGATGATTCAAAAAGTGGCTGCTGATTCAGTAAGAAAAGATGTGTTCTGGATGAGAGATCCGAAGACCGGAAATTGGATTCCAGAGACTCACTTTGGGGAGATTGATGTTGCAGAGCTCAGAGAGGAACTTCTTTCCAAGAAGAAGAATTCTTGAAGATTTTCAAGAATCCATGTAAAATCAAATTCCTAAAGGAATTTACCCTTTTTTTTCCGTATTTCTATTTTGTTATGGACGGAATCCTACCTAGAATATATATATATATATATATAGTACTCTTGTGCCATAACTTCCATATATGTATGTGATATTGGACTTTAGTTTTAAATAAATTTTGCTATATATAGTTACATCTTGACTGGGTCGAACGGAGTTGACTAGTTAGAGGGATATAATTGCACCACATTTTGCTTTAGTTTTAAATAAATTTTGCTTTATGTTCCTTAAAAATATAGTTTTAATTTTGCTACAAATTATAACCCCCATGTCTTAATAATCATATATATATATATACTATAAAAGTATATAGTTTTATATAATTTATTATATCTGCTACCTTTTTATTTTAAGAATTTTGACAATTCTTGTAGAGAATTTTTTAGAAACAAAACATCATTCGGTAACAAAATTTTGTAATACATAAAATCTTTGAAAAAAAAAATATAATATAAATAAATAAGTTAATAGCTGAAAAGTAAGAACTTAAAAACATAAAGGAGGTTAAATACAAATAAAATATAATGTGATTAGTAAAAAATATAGTGTAAATAGAGTCACTCTTAAAACTAGCTTTTAAACCGGAGGGAACGTGTTGCTGAGCCAGAAGTTGCTAAGGCGATGGCATTAAGAGGAACTGGTTTTGCACTTCTGGTGTAATTACTTTCAACTTGCTAATATGCGGAGTGCGACGCCTTAAGGGTGGTAAGAGCTTTAATGGTAAAAGAAGTTAACAACCTAGTTGTGCCTCTTATTGATGAGATTCAAGAGCTTCTTATTCGCAGAAAGTGAGGTTCGAGCTATTACATACGCAGGGATAATAGGAATGAAACAACCCATTGTCTTGCTACGTACACGTACAAGTTGTAAATTCTTTGTGTTGTGTATTTTGGTGTGATTGTATTCCCATTTCGATTGCTCATTGTATGTAACATTTTGCAAAATTCTTAAAACGTAATCGTTATTTTGACAATAATTGAATAATTACTTGAAATTGCATTGTAAGATTACTTGACTTGTATTGAAAGATTACAAAACTGACACTTCAATGACACCTAAATTAAGAATGTGAGTCTTGATTAACATAAATTAACTTACAAGACAATACAAAACATAAGGATTTCTTGAGCATAAATGAATGATCCATATTTGGCCACGTCACCTTGTCAGATATATGATGCCAATTGCGCGACTTGTCGTATTCTAATTGGTGGAACTCAAGGATTAATTAAAAACAACTAAATCCTAACAGCTATAAATTGGCCGAATGTTAGGAAATTTACCCAAGCTTCCTCCAAACAATTCCACTTATCCAAATCCGTCCACAACTATGGTTTTTGGGGTGGGGTGGGGTGGGGTGGGGTGGGGTGGGGTGGGGACAACCCCAAAAGCCCACCAAACACTTGGTTTTTCACTTGAAAGAGACTCCTATCCAAGTATAAGAGGATTACAACTTAAAGAACAACTTTAATGGAGGAATACCAAGGCTTTAGAGGTACTTTTCTACTTAGTATTATTCATGGAATCTTTTAGAGATGAGTAACTAATACTTTGATTTCCTTTTAAGCATTCATTAAGTTTTCATAAGATGAATATGAATTTTTTTCCATTGTTATGGAAAGAAATATTGATTTATTGTATTTATATCGCTAGTAAATGCTCTACCAATCTTGCTTAGCTATGTGGTATTTCCAAGTGCTAGGAGCTGCCTAATGATACCAAAATGGGTAATGAATAATACGGTGGCTTATCTTTGTGGTTCTTTATAGTCTATGTGGGAATTCGAGTAGGGGTCAACCGGAATTCAATTGTAGATCCGCTTGAATTGATATAAATCCTATGCGCACCACATGTAGCAGTTTAACTAGTGATAAGGCCCTCTTGTGCATCCAAAAACTTTGTGAAATTTATGAGTTTCTTGAACTTGTGAAGAAAGGAGTTTCTTAAAGAAATGTAAATCAAAGAATTTTGTTACTCACTGTGTAAGTTGTACGCACTCCATTTTACTCCAATCTTATAGATGATTGAACTCGAGATATTTGCCAAGCAAGTCGGGAGTTAGAGCATGTCCCCAAACGGAAGTAAAATTTTACATGTAGAAGGAACTGATCTTTGGAATTTTTGAAAATATACTTTCGTCCACTTCTCTACAAACATATAAATATATATATCTTTGTGGCTTGTCACATGTAAAATAAAAACAATTTGTTCATTTTGTACGTCTTGTTTTCGCTATTTGTATGAAAGTTTCCACTAATAATGGATAAAATAGTGGGGCGTGACATTGTACTTGTCGTGAGGTTGCGTGAGAAATGATAAAATGAAAATCTCCTTTCAATAAATAGATAAAAACTAGCTTTAAGCAACTCGTGTGATTTGATTTCAATTGAATAGTTTGGGGTTGGTACTATTAATTTTTGGAATGTTTGACAAAGTTAATTGATAAACAAAAACAAAAACAAAACGGCTAATTGGCACATTATAACCTTAACGTTTTGGTTTATTGTGTAAATTAACGCTAACCTTTCAAACTTGACAGGTATAATCTTAAATCTCATTTTTTTTGGCGCAATCTAACCTTTTTATTTTACAAAGACAATAATACCCTTAAATTCTAACTTAGTTATAATGAGTATAAAATAAAATAATTTAATAAAAATCATGAATACTAAATTATAGTACTTTTTAAAACACCACCAAATTTATGTAATGATAACAAAAAATATCTGATTCTTCATGAACTCGATAGGAATCTACCCTAAATGAAACAATATTTTCAAAAAACGTAATCCCGTAGAGTGGGATGGATCAAGGGTGCCCCACCCTACGCTACCTATTCGATTAACTAAAATGAATAAAAAATGTGAAATAAATGAGAATAATTTTTTTTTTTAAAATGATAGAGAATATAATAAATTGGATCAATGGACAAATCAAAAAGTCAAGCCAGACAGAGACACCCTCATGTCAATCTAGTCCGTTTACCCTGCACTAGGCATATAAAAGAGCTGATTAATCCACCTCACCATCATCGCTAAATTCTCATTAGTTGATTTTTTTAAAATAGAACTAATTATAGTTTTTCTTATTGTTATCTATTTCTAATTTAATAATAATTTTTAGTTCAATTAAAATTTTAGGGATACCATAGTCTTTTTAAGTTAAAAATGTTACATTGAGCAAATGAGGTTAGAATTGTCAAATTTTAAAGATTAGAGTTAGATTATATAATAAGATAAAAAGTTGGGGTTAGTAAGCGCCAAATATTCAAAAAAAAAAAAACTATTGTTTTTCATTTATTATTATATAGAATTGGTCGAAATTAGAAGCTAAACATAATTAAGACCTAATTAAATTTGTTTTAAAATAGGGATATTAATTATTTAATTTTAATTTGAAAAGAAAAATAAAATTGAGTTAAAGAAATTCTGAGGGACTAAATTGAAGTAAATTAGGAAGTTATAAATGTAGTTTGGACTCAACTTATTGAAATATAAAATATTGGGAAATTGAAGAAAAATGTGAAAAGTTTACCAACTTTTGAAACTATTTTTTTGTGCGACCAACTTTTGAAAATTAATTACAATGAATTACATAAAATTTTTCCAGTCTGTGCATACATGTGGCAGATATTCACACTATCAATTTTTTTTTTTTTTTGGTTTTAAAAATTCAAAAAAGAGACGCGTTATATGCACGTTATATGTGTTAATGGAAGCGCTAGGAAATTTCTAACGAACTATAAGTTTGTATTAGTTCTTATTAACATTCTCCGATATATGGGTCAATATATATTACCATTAATTGCAAGGCACCCAACCATTTGTGCACGCTCATCTTGACAAATCACCCCAATGCCAAAATTATTAGAGCCATCACATCTATTTTATATATTTTTTAACTTAGTGATATGAAACTGAGTAACTTTTTTTTTTTTTAATCTACCACGTGTATTTATTGAAAAAACAAGGAGGCTTTTATTTAAATTTAATGGGTTAAGGATAAAAAAGGAATTAAAAAAATAGGTGAGGATAAAATAGAGAATGGCAATTATATTGCCACTATAAAAACTAGTCCATACACCACATTTTTAAATAGTTTCCTTATTTACGAAAATAGGCATTGCTAATATTAGTTAACCTTTTAATTATATTAATTAGTCTTTTTTTTTTTTGGAACTGATATTAATTAGTCTTCTACCCTTAATAATTCGTATGTTGCGCACCACGTTTTTTCTTTAATTCTTAATTCTTTCTTCTTAATTTTTTAAAATTAGAAAAAGAACCAAAATCAATCATCAATCCAATAGTTTTTAAAAGAAATAGAAGAACGCTACTTTGAATACTCTTGTGAGAAAATCTCGGCAAGCCCTTTTTCTTGCACCGACCACTTTAATCATCGGGTGAGACAACAAAACTAATTTATTAATTTCTCTTTGTTTACAAATCTATTCTACTATTATCATGGTTTGAATTGGTAAGAAAATGAACATATGCAGAAATTGGGGTAAATTGAATTGATCATTGTGAGCATTCACGTCTTTTTTCTTCACACTCGTAGCATCTTTCATTATAGATCATAACCAAACCCCATTTAATGTATTCAATTAATTAACCTCTAAATAAATCAGTCTAGAAGATTAATTCGTAAAACAAACCTCTATTCAATTATTTTCTGGGAAAAAAAAATAACAATAAAGAAAAAGACTTAACAAATCATATTAACCCACTTAGCTTCCAGACTGATGGTTTTATGGCCATCATGGGCGTAGCCAGGATTTTTGGCCAGTGCGGATAGAAATTTTTCGTTTTGACAGGACGGTTATAGGGCCGAAATTTTTAAAAATAGAAAATAAAAACATTGCAATAAAAAAAAATCAAATCTGAAGGCCATAACTTACAACAATTCTTTGTGGGTTTTCAAACTCTGAAACCACTTTAAAATATTTTCTTCAAGAATTTTTTTTTTTTAAATATCACTGCATAATCTAAAGAATCTAACAAGGAATAAAAATTTGACATAATTTCAACCATAAACCCAAAATCTAATTTCAAACATAAATAATCGTTTTACTACTTAAAATTTATAATATCAAATCAAAAAACCAATTTCCAAATTAAAGTATAAACTAAAAATTAGGGTTTCACATATTAGAACTTTACTTAATTGAAGTATAAACCAATTTCCAAATTAGTTGTTAGGGCTTTACTTATTAGGCATTTACTAAATTGAAGCCTAAACTAAAAATTAGGGCTTTACAATAATACAATTTACAATACAAAAACTACTAAACAAATGTTATTACAAGTATAAATAAACCCAAAATTATAAACACAATCAATCATTATATTCAATTATTCTTAGTCATTACTTAATACACATTACCACTTACCAATCACTGACCGAGAAGCAAAGGTGAAAGGCTGACTGGGACTGGTGATTGCCGTCTGCCGAGAGTGAAGAAGTCGGCTGCCTACTGGCGGGCTGCTGCACAGAGAGAGAGAGAGAGACTTCGAGATTGGAGTTGAAGGTCTCCAAGTCAGGGTCGGGTACTTAGGTTTGGCAATCGGCAGTGGCGTTTTAGGCTTCCAGTAGAAATAGAAATAAGATTTTCGGATTTTGGTAAATCAATGGTAACTGGGCTCCGTTATGTATTTTCTCTTTACTTCGTTTGGTAAATGGATGGTAATTGGGCTCGTTTATTGGGCTTATTAAATTTGAACCAAACTTTTTTTTTTTTTTAATATAGGCTGGACTTTAGGCTGATTTTTTTGTGCGATCAAGCCCATATTTTACTGAGCCATTCCGAGGTCCAGTGCAGTCCGTCGACCGCACTAGGCCAAGGCTGGCAATTTCGAGCAGCAGCGAAGGGACGTGGTGTTTTTATGGTTTTATCGTGATTTTTGGTTGTGAATGAGTGGTGCTTATGGTTGTTTCGATAGGGTTGGGAAGCCGCGTTAATCATGGAAAATAATGTGGTGTTTCATTTTTTATATTTTTATTTTTAAATTTCATTAGTAAATTGGTAAATTGGTAAATTTAACTGAGGGGTATCTAATAAAAAATGTATCTAATTAGTAGTGTATATATAATGTGGTGCAATATACAATTGTTGTGGTGATAATATAACCACCTAATAGAAAATCAAAAGGCATTCTTTCTGTTTGAAGTTTATTAAGCTAAATATCTTTGTTATGGGTATTTTTAATATTTTAGGTTATTAGGGTTACAGTTTAGAGTTTGCCTCATATTATTATAAATAGTCATCTTGTAATCATATTATTATTATTGAATATATAAAAATCTTTTTAGTTTTCACATGGTATCAGAGCATTCGATTTTCGGCTAGGTCAATCGTTGCTTCTGTTTTCCGGCGAGCGGCATTGCACCGCTCGTCCAGCAAAATTTTTTGTTTTGTTCATTTTCATTTTGGTTTGGATCTACGCAGGCTCGTCAAAGTCTTTTTCTTAATTTTGTTTCTCAATATTGTAGTTTAGTTATTATTCTTCGTTTGTATTTGAGTCCGTATTGCTAAATTGTTCCAATTGCAATTCTTTATCAAAGCAGAAGTTTAAAGGAGATGTTTGTGATATATTGGTTTGTGTAATGCCGATTTTGGGTGGCAGTGTGGAGATTGGGCCCAACGTGTTTATTGAACTTTGGGATTTGTTTGGTAGGTTGCTGTAATAGATTTACTCGGTGGCGAATTCTTGAGACTTGAGAATTTCAATATGTTTCTTTTTGCTTCTCCCCATGGCTGTGTGCTAATGATTTAATTTGATTATTAGGCTGCCGATCTTGATTGGGGATAGTTTAGAAAGGTGACGTGTTAATTACGGGTTACAGGCAAATTAAATTTAGGCTCTCGTTTGGTTGATTTGAAGCGAATCTGAAATGAATTAGTGTCCATGTATTTGGAATTGTGTTTCTCCAATTTGGTCTCCAATATATTGGAATTGTCTCTCGTTTTTCTCAATTTAGCCCAGAGTATCTGGAATTGTCTTCCTTATCAGCTTGTCTAGTTAAATCTGGAGTTGACTTTATTTCTTTCCTTCCTATATCTGGTGTCCAGGATATATGGAATTGGTTTCTCAAATCAGTTTTCTAAATTTGATTACTGTGATTTGTTGGATCCGTATTGTTGCTTCCACAAGAATGAAAACTGTGTATTTAGATTGAAGAATTGTCAAGTGGAGCTCATAGACATGACCCGCCTCACCCCTGCTTGAAGATGAAGTGTCAAAATGTTTTGTTTTGCTTCTTGACAAACTATTTATGATGACCATAATGAATTTGACGGGGGTGTTAAAAGTTTATTAAGTTAAATATCTTTGTTATGAGTATTTTTGGTATTATAGGTTATTAGAGTTACAGTTTAGGGTTTGTCTTATATTATTATAAATAGTCGTCTTGTAATCATATTGTAATCATTGAATATATAAAAATCTTTTTAGTTTTCACACTTTCATCCAAACTTCTATTCTCACTTCTATTATATTTTATACATATATGTACAGAGAGAGAGAGAGAGAGAGAGAGATGATAATTGACACAAAAGGTCTTTAACTTTTGCCACTCTTGTGCAATTGGTCCATACCCATGTATTTTTCACAATTTCATTCTTACCTTGATCTATTTTATTAGCACAATCATCTTTAATGTTAAATTGGCGCCTTATTTGTCCACTTACACTTCAAATTTTATAAAAGAAATGCAAATAAGACTATAATTTTCTATCTATAAATCAAGTATTTCAGTTCACATTTTAGTTATCCTAGCTTTGAGATAATAGATCATCTTAGAGTAAAACTTTGTTGATTTCTGTCTACCAGTACCTATTAACGACTAAGTTTAAATTACAAAAATATTCATATGTCTTTATATAACATAATTATTACTCTCCCCATCCCCTATCATTTTTCACATAGTTTAAGAAAGTCCAATTAATGTTCTTGGAAAGTGAAATTTATGAATATTTTTCCTAATATGCAAGTTCATTTTATTGTTATTTAACTTTATTAGTTCTCATTTGTTAATATCAATGCACATTAAATATGGACATATAAGAAAATTAAAAACCTAACTAATAAAAGTGAACAATAATTTGAGACAAGAAAAAAAAGGAAATTGAGACCATTTTTATAGTACGGAGGGAGTATTCGTTAGCTGGCTAATAGCTATTGCCTAGTAGTAAACTGAGCTCGTCCGTTAAATTTTATTATTTGTTAAATGTCGTTAGGTTGTGGGTTTAAATAAGACTGATCAATCACCCAACCTAATTGACTATATATATCATTTTAATTTCATGCTCTTGGTTGAATTGCACATATGGTCCTTTAAAATTTTAAGTTAATTATTTTGGTGCTCGTACTTTTAGCCTTCATGTCAAGATAGCCGCCCTTTTAAAATTTAATATTTTATCTTGTTCTTGTCCTATAATTTTAATCAATTGTAATACTTAGTCCTTTACATCCTATTGTGCTGTCAACATTAATGGTGAGTATTTTTTTATGGTCTCTTAAAATTATATCATTTTTTAAAAATGCTAACTGATAGTGTTGTTTTTTCCCCTTCAAATTAGGTTGAGTATCATGGTTAAAATCAGAAAGAAAGCTGCTCTTGATTCAAGGCACCAAAGAAGAAGAGATCATTCTGAAAATCTACGCGAGGAAAACGTTCTAACTCTTTACATGGTTCAACTAGGTCTCTTTTTACAATGAATGTGAATGAAAAAAATGTAGAACGTGATTTTCCCCGTGTGGATTCAACTATGCAGGTGCAACATGATTCTCCACAAAAGTCACATGAGGTTGTACCACAAGATGATTTTGATCTAAGTGGTATTGGAAACAATAATATGCATGTGAATGGTACAAGATTAGAGAAGTAAAATCAGGTACCAAATTTAGAAGGGGCCAAACAAGTAGAAAAAAATAAAAGAGGACCTGCTGCTCAAGTGAAACATTTGAAGGAAGTAGTTGCTTCAGTTAATGTAGAGTTGAATGATATGGGTCAAAACTTGTCAGTCAAATTTCTCAAATAAAAACTCGAAAGACAAACCGTTCCTTATTTAATACACTTGATGAAGATCTGAGAAAGTGCTATGGAGAGATATTCAGGTATATTATTTAGATTTTCTTTATACTATATGATATAAATTTCCAGCTGTTATATTAACTTAAAAATATGTAAGCTTTAAAGTTTATGAAGAGTGGCAAAAAGATACCATTTTCAAGGTAATGGGCTGTCCTTGGAAGGCATCAAAGTCAAGACTTCTAGAAAAGACTAGAAGTGAACCAAACGAAGTTGAGAGACTGAAACTCAAACCTTATAATAGGCGTCTTCAAGAAGAAAATTTCTAAGGAGAGTAATACTGCACATGTCCCTTGTTATTGAGGAATCAAGGGGCGAACTCCATGATTCTCTAATAACATGGGGCCATATAGGGGAGAGTACTACTCTCCCTAAGGGGAGAGTACTACTCTCTATAGAAGGACCGTCTTCAAGCATGAAAGAAATTTGTGAGGGAAAAGGTGGGTGAAGAAGTCATGGTAATTTCTATCTTTATTTTTACAATTTAAATTTTGAATTTAAATATAATGAATTATTTAATAAGTTTAAATAATCTGCATAATAATTTGATAATTAGGCTAAAAGTGAAAGGTTTAAACAAATATAAGGGAGAAACAAATCCCACATACATCCAGCTGCAAAGGATATGCTAGGCAGTGAGAAGATATGGTAATATTGTGAACGCTTTCGTTTATCTGGTCATGAGACATACTTTTTTGTTAGTTTCTTATTATATTTACGTTTCTTATCTTAGAAAAAGAAGTCTAGTAATCCATTTGCTATAGGTAGAAGGGACGTTTGGATTAAGCATATATGAAAAAGAATGGTGAACCGGTAAGCAAACTTGCAGTAGAAAAACTTGTAAGACTTGTATCATTCATTTAAACCTACAATGTTTGGTAAATAAATATGTACTTATAATTATTGTTATTAGGAAAACTAGTGTTAAACACGTGCATTGCACATGATTTATAACTTATATGATTTTAGAAACTAGTAATTTTTATATATACCAAGTGAATTATTTTTTTTCAAATTTCTACAACTATTGGTTAGAAAGCGGAAAGTTAATATATGAGAAAGCAATCTAAAATTAAAGTGGTCTAATTTAAATAATAATTTGTAGTCATTAGTGAAGTAAAAACGTAAATTTTCACGCTTGGCATGATGAATATTGATCTAAATTTATCGCCAATGAAAAATAATTAGAAAATATCAAAAGGAAAACAAAAAGCAGTAACCAACACTATGTAACCTTTTGACATTATGTAACTATATTTAAAATTAAAAATGTGAACAAGTCACTAAAAACTTCTACTCAAGCACACATAGCGAAACCTTAAATAGTCAAGTAAAATCTAATCTATGAAGTGATTTGATCTATGGACTATATCATGGTAAATATTGTAATGATAGAGGAATCACTATTACAATCACAAACCATAGTACGGGAAATCATAAGCATCCATATTATAAAATTAATTTTATCATTGTGGTAAAGATTGTAATGCTTGAGGAATCATTAGGACAAAAATGTAATATATAAGTATAGATGTCATAATTAATACTAAAATGGGGATTTTAAAAGTTAGTTAACTTCATATAATTCAATTTAATTAAAATTAAAATATTAATAATTGTATCTTATTCTAATATTATATATCGTGCTTCCAAGTGGGCTATGGGTGTATGACACAACTTATAGTGGTTATATTGACACCACCACCAAGCCAGAAAGATTGTCAACTTAACATTGTGTCTCTCTGATAGAACAAAATTTGTGGATCTCAATTTCCAAGGAATAGATTAGAAAAAGGCTTGATTGAACTCGTAAAAGTTTCAACTTACTACAATTCGGCTAATTTACTTCATGATCGTTCCTCTGTCTTCGATCTGCCTTTCAGATGTTGCCGATTTCTTTCCTTGAAATGCCTTCTTCTTCTTCCGGCCGCGTCACTGAATAATTTAGAGGATACAGTTGACGAGGCCGAAAACAACAAGCAGCCCCATTACTAGTGAGTGATCAATGTAGGGCTCAACCACCATTGTCAAAACATCTTCTCCCAAAACCACTCCACTTTCAGTTATCTTTCTCTTTACCTGTCACAGATTATGGAAATTGGAACATGTTTGAACTGTGGATCGCGAAAGATTATAAGTGACAAGAAACCCCGGTAAATAATTTCCGGGGTAAAGAAAATTGTGAAGATTGCTCTAGATGCTAACCTGTGCAACAGGGCCACCAAAGTTGTCAATTATTTTGCAGGATGATTTGGGACTTAGATTCTCCATAATATACTGATGCTGTTGGTCGAGGTCGAGGTCGACTTTGATTTCTAAGTGTCTTCGTCCTCCAAAAATTCCCAGTTTTTTTGTTACACAAAATCCGGGCTTCCCCTTATTTGTAACATCACTCCATCTGTAACCTTCCCAGCGCTTGAAAACTGCAAAACTCTGCACCCAAATGAATGTCAAGTTCTGGGCTGTTCTATTTGTATTTCAGTTTTCCGTTCTGAATTTTTTTCCCCTGTTTTCAGTTTTTTACGCCGAAAACACTCAAAATGACAAGTTTTTATCCCAACGCGTTCTTTAAAATACGAAACTAAACACGCTTTCAGAACTCGGACTATATAAGTAATTTGATCAGTTCTTATCTTATGATTGTTTACCTTCTTGACAATTGTGAAAAGAACATTGCCTGTGATATCCATGAGAAGAACATGGCTGCTCTGTTTGTGACTATAGTTGTCGACTCGGTAAACGACTCGGCCATTGGAATCAAACACAGTGCAACCATTGCTGTGCAGAACCAGAGACTTCATCCAGGCAGTGAATACTTCTTGTTTAGATGAAGTAGAAGCAGTTAGTATCTGGGGATACACTTTTGCCATGCAACAAATTACAAACAATCGATTATGTGCCCTATATAAGATATATACAGAGAGAGAACTTTATAAACTCGTAATCATCTATATATCAAATAATATAAAAAAAAAGTCTAATTTAAGCATTAATTTAGATTAAATGACTATTATAAAATGGTAGCAACATAGACAAAAGTCTTGAGTTCAAGTCTACACGTCACCCACTTAAATTAAATAAACGAGTAATACTATTCTTCTTCTCTTCTTCTCTAGAGAGAAGAATCTCTACTTGATGTCACAATAATTTGGTTTTAATTAAATGATAAGACCAATCAAGTTTATTGGCATGAGTCATATAAGTCCGACGTTGTTAGTACCACGCAGAAATCCCCAATAGTGATAATAATATTACTCTAAATGAAATGTGAGCATTTTAGAAAAATAAATCCCGCTTATATGTAAGGGAGTGTGTCAAAGATATATACTAGATGGAATCGAATTATAAGATTAGAAGACAAAATTGAAAATTTGTGAAGGATGAAGCTTTTGCTGAATCAGACGGACAAACAAAAACCTCCCGCAAAGTCTGTTATAAATTCATAACAGTAAAATTGGTATGAAATGAAAAATGAAATGATTTGTGAAAGACTGAACTTTTAAAAAGACGATGGAGAGACAACCATTTGTCACAATTGCAATTACTGTTGAGTGTTGACTCCATTCTCTTTGGCTGCATTTGTGGAGATGAATCTTTGAGTATGAAACAAAAAGAGAACTTAGTTGCAAGTGGGGGAAGATGCATCGTCACTTCTTTTTCATATTTTTATGAATAAAAATATGCGTACGTGTATTTCATTGTTAATTCTTGATGTCCCATTCTAAGAAGATAGAGGAAATTTGATTGTTGACAGCTTGAGAGACGGTTTGAAACACCAACTTTTTCCCCCCTTTTTTCAGAACTTGACAACACCAATCTTAAAAAATCTAATTATCTCCGAAAAATACTAAAAACTCTTACTACTATGGTAGCGTGGTTTTATTGGATCGGAGTGACTTCACCATCCCCTCCCTTCAATATATAGATCTAAATTGCAAACTCTCATTTGCATGTCCTGTGATAAAGTTATAAGAATTTAAAATTTAAAGAACTTATGGTGTTGTTTGACTATAAGTAACAAGACAAATGGAAAATAGATAACTTTTGGGCATTTAATTACTTATAAATTAGTTTCACCAAAAGTAAGCTCTATCGTGTGTTTGATTTGAGTGGAACTGAGATTAGAAAATGTGAAACTGTATAGAAAATAAAAACTTATACCCCCTGTAAAAGAAGGTAGCCATGTAATGTAAGCTAAAATGTAGGGAAAAAAATCCACTAATAAATGTCAATCAAACTTTAGTGGAAAAATAACCTTTTCTCTTACAAAAATTGGTATAAGAGCTAAAAGCATGGCCAACGAGGATATTGGATCCTTTGAGGTGGGATGGCTATAATAACCTTAATCTCAAATCATTTGGGTAGAGTTAGACTCACCTCAAGTGGTATGAGATATTTCGGGTTAAACTCAAAAACAAAATTGAAAGGACAATATTATACAAAAATGGATTGATCAGTTACATGTATCCAAGTTTGTACAACCTATTTAATCTTCTAGAACTTTAGACATAATCGTATTATATGATAATCTTATCTATTAATTAAAAGGAATAGATTTAAACCTTGTGATATATTAACCATTATCTTTGTTCTTGTACAACTATATATTTGTTAAGCTAAAAATCAGTTATAATTAATTAGAATTGATTTCTTGAATCATTCAAATAGTCGGCCTTTTTTTTACATGAAAAGAGAGTCATTGTCTTATCACTTTAGTGACTTCATGCCTATGCCAATTACCATGTAATTAGCTTTTTAGGGACAACTGTTTTAAGTTACGGTTTTCGCATTTAAGTTCCATTGCTTCTCGGAATTTTTAAATTTTCATCTTCGAAAGTGATCCATTATATAAAATTGTGTAGTTCTAAATAGCGATATAATTAACCATTGAAAGCTATTTTTGACATATTTATCGACATTTTGACATATTTATCGACATAACTACTTGTTGATTGAGATATAGTTTCTGATATCTACTCCGGAGGAAAACTATAGGTTGTAGATTATTGGCTTTGAAAGATGATAGCTTGGAGGAAAAATAGGTTGCAAATTCATGGTTGAGTGATGCTAAAACGAAAAAGGAAAAAGAAAAAAATGCAATTGAAGTTAGAGACAAGTTGAGGAAATCTCAAAATGACACCTCAATTTTCAACCTTCGGTTTTGAAAGACGAAAACAAGCTAAAAGCTTCAAAGATTCCTCAAATGACATTGGCTATTTGTTGTACAGTTCTCGAACTAGCTTGTACTTGTTTTTATGTGGCTCTTTTGTAGTTAAAAATTGTTAAAAGATATCGTGATCAGGTTTAAATTAGTTCAACATCTAATTAAATACCAATATTTGTGTCTAGTGTTCACATAATCATGGCTTTCTTTTTGGTTTAAGTCTTCATTTCATATGAAAAAGTATAGGCATGTTGTCTGTTGTTTAAACTAAAGCCCATACAAGTTGATTTTTTTTTTTTAAGTGAGCTTTTTGAACTTTATTTGATTGATGGGGCTTAACTATGTCATCCCATTTTGGATAAGTGTCTTCCATGTAAGAAGAATATGTCATTGGGTCCACTTTGTTTTGCTTCTATTTATATTTTTGCAAAAAGGTATTCTAGTCTAATGATGTATTTGCTAGCTTCAACTAATCAATGATAAGATGTTGATATAATAACATGATGACTATAAAAAATATATATTGCAATAGATATGATGTAGCCTAGATAGATAGTCAAAAACTAATGAGAACAAAATGGCTAAGAAATAGAGCTCGTTAAAGATTGATTTTGCTTCTGATTCTATTTATGCTTTTTGTAAAGGTACTTCTTGAGAAAGTTTTTATTAAGAAATTACAGTTTTAAAAATTATCTTCAAACAGATTCAGTAAGAGCTTGTTGGTCTCAAGAGTTGCTTTTAAAAGTCATAGCAAATTCAAAACCATAATTCTCGCATCGAATAACAAATCGTTACAGAGTTCTGAAGTTGTATGTTTCTTCATTTTATTTCTTCCCAGTTACTTTTTGGAATGGGATGGTAACAATGTGAGTTCAAAACAGGTCAACCCTACCCCAACCTATCATTTTGAGTCTTAAGATTGCCGTATTTCTTCTCTGTTGCTTTCTAGAATAGGGTAGGTAACAAGACGAGTTCAAAATTGGTTTTGAGTTAATTGCCGTGTGTACGCACTCATGACTTTATCGAGCAGGACAGCAATCAAAACCTACCAATTTATTTTTAAATTATTCTTTTTTGAAAAAAAATTTTGCTCAATTTTACAATAGATAGAAGGGAAAAGACAATATTATAAATTGATCTTACAAACTTGCTTCGGGACATCTCCATCTTGTCCGGTCCGCTCTCTTTACAATCCCATACATACCTAACTTAAAGTGTAGTCAAGTTCTAGTGCTGTATGGCCATGGCGTGCATCAAGACATGTTACATGGGAAATCACAACTGGGTATATACTACATGACCGTGTGGTACTATATGATGCTATATGTATGACATTAGATCATTTTTAATTTTAAGCGACAAATAGAAAGTGAAATCTCAAGTACTAACTTGTGTTTCATTATCATCAACGAGCACAATTAGATGTCTAATCCCATGCTAGTATGCTTCCCTTCCCATGACCACGTTCTCGTCACTAGAGAAAGGGTCAAGATGAACTATCACTAGAGAAAGAGTCAAGATGAACAAGATCGGATTTGGTCAGTGTAGAAGTGCTACCAGGAATAGAGAAGAATGGAATATGCTCAAGAAACACAACATGTCAAGAAACATATAACTTCTGACCAACAGGATCAAAACAACGGTAACCTTTCTTACCCTCTCCATATCCTAATAAAACACATATAGAGGAACGTGATGTCAATTTGTTACGCTTAGCTGTGGGAAGAAGGACAAAACAAATACACTCAAAGACTTTCAGGACAAAATAATCAGGGAGAGAGCTAAATAAAGTTTCAAATGGCGACCGACTAGAAGTATGAAAGCTTGGAATTCTGTTAATCAAATAAACATCTGTAAGAACAGCTTCCCTCCAGAATGCATTAGGGACTTTAGCAGATAAAAAAAAAGAGAGGGCTGTTTCAATTATGTGTCTATGTTTGCGTTCAGCAACACCATCTTATTGAGGAGTGTCTGTACAAGAGGATTGATGAATAGTGCCATCAGAAGCAAGAAGCTCAGAAAGTTCATTAAATGTGTATTCCCTACCCAAATCACATCTAAAACACTTAATTACAGTATTATGTTGGGCTTTAATAAGTGCTCTAAAAGAACGATAAACAGACAGAAAATCAGAACGCCTTTTCATAAGATAAACTCAACAATAACGAGTAATATCTAGACCCTCTTTTAGTGGAAATAGGAGCAAGACCCCACACATCTAAATGAATAAGATCAAATGGTGCACCAGAATGAGAAACACTACGAGTAAATGGCAACGCAGAAAATTTAGCAAGTTTGCAACCACTACAATTAGAAATGTCATGTGTTTGCATATCTCCTAAATGACCTTTGGAAACTAAAAATTTCAAACGACTAGCAAACACATGTCTAAGTCAAGAATGCCATAAGTAAAAGCTAGAAGAAGAACGATTCAAATGAAAAGAAGATAAATCAACATCAAGGGCAGCAACATGTACCGATATTAGATTATCCAAGACATAAAGTCCTCCTATCTGCCTATGACCTATCCCAATCAGCTTCTGAGACTGTGGATCCTGCATATAACAAGCATTGGGAGAAAAATGAACCAGGTATCCAGAATCACATAATTGACCAACAGAGACTAGATTTAGAGTAAGATTAGGAACACATAAAACATCTGACAGAGATAAATTTGATGTTTGTACAGACCCAATACCTGCTAAGGGCAGTGGAGTGCCATCAGCATTTATAATATATGTAGAATGATGGTGGGAGACAGAGGCAAACAATTTAGAATTAGAGGACATATGTCGAGAAGCACCTGAGTCAAATATCCATGTAGAAATATTACCTAGTAAGTTTTGAGAGGACACACATACATGGGTAGAAGCAGACATAGCATGTGGCTGAGTGGCTAAGAACTTTTGAAACTGCTCATTAATACCAGCCATCTTGAGATCAGATGAAGGATGTGCACCAAGTATGGATGAACCGATAAGTAAAGCAGCTGCTGTATTCAAATTGGAACCATAAGACATATGAGGGCCATCTTGAGATCAGATGAAGGTGGTGCACCAAGTATGGATGAACCAACAGGTAAAGCAGCTAATGTATTCAAATTGGAACCATAAGAAATATGAGGTGACTGTTGATAATTCTGTTGAGAAGCTTGCTTCTTCAACAACAATTTAAGGCATTGAGCTTTCCAATGTTATTTTTGTTTACAAAAACTGCACACTTCTTTTGGAACCTTTGCACGTCCTTGATTCTGATTTTGTACATGCGGCACAGCCAAGACAGAAGCACTAGAGTTCAGAACAGAAGCCTCTCCACTAAGTGATTTCAACCTAGTTTCCTCAGCTACAAGTTTACTCACAACTGAATCAACAGACAGAAGGAGATTACAATGCAAAATAGAACCCCTAATTCCCTCAAAATCACTACAAAGTGCCACAAAAAACTGCACTAATCGCTGTTCCTCTCGAAAAGTAATATATTTTTCAACGCCTCTCAGTCTAGCAGACTCAGTTAGAGCTAACTCATCCCAAATAGTAGTCATTGCATTGTAAAACTCTAAGATACTCATATTCTTCTGTTGCAATGCTCGAATATCAATCTCTAGCTGATACCGTTTTGCAAAATTAGACTTAGTATACAACTTTTCCAAATAATCCAAACCTCTTTGCAGTTTCATACTTTGCCAATTGTGTACCATTATTATGCTTAACAAAATTATTTATCCAAGTAAGAATTTTCGAATTATTGGAATCCCAGTTATCTAATTTTGTTGCATAATCATCATCAGTGCTCGCTGGTTTACTAACTATTTTACTAACATAGCCCCACAATTTCTTTCCTTTAAGAAAGTGTTTCATAACATGACTCCAATAAGAATAATTTGTACCATTCAACCGCACACTAATAGCTTGGAGTGAATCATCAGATGCCATAATAAAAGAAGGGGAGAAAACACACTAACCAAACTGTAGCAGATTAGAAACTGTAGTAGATTAGAAAATGACACGATCAATTCTCACCACCACCACCATGATGTAGGAAACTGAATTTTGATCACGTTGATCTCAACAAAGTTTCCGAAAAACTCTCTACGCGCCGCCACGTACGACGTGAATTCCTGACCGTTTGTCGCTACGGGCCACGTCGCCGACACACGCTGCACCGCCAGGAAGCCCATGACGATCCAAACCTGTTGGTATCCTCTGATCACCGAACGGAGCAGTGAAAGGTGCTCGAATTGGACGATTTCGGTTCGTTTCAAAGAGTTCGTTACCTCTTTTTTTTTGTTTGCTATTTTGTTTCAATATCAATTCGATCTAAGGCTCTGATACCATGTGAATAACTCAAAATGCAATAATGTTATTCATTGAGAGAAGCCAAAGATGAGACATCAACTAGAACAAATAGAATGGAAAAAAGAAGAACCAAAACCCTAGTCGAATATACGAAAGAATACAATACCCAAAAAAGAAAGAATACAAGTCTTTTTATATGTAAGGACTAACTTACGCAACTAATAACTTGAAATACTAAATTAGCAAAACTATATAAAATTATACTCTAACACCTGAAACGTGAGAAATCTAACCACTGTAATATTTGTTCAAACCACTTATAGAATTTAATATTGGTAAATTAAAAATGATAAAACAGTTGCGTAATAAAATTGTATATGTTAGTATTAATATAAAAGTCAAAAATAAGTTAATTAAACAGTATCAGCATAACATTTATTATTACCAAACGCTTAGATGTTATTTTAAAAATAAAAAGCACTTCTTAAAAATAATTTATCAATAGTTAATGATTGTTAATTTTGACTTGTATCAATCTCCCGTGTAGACAATGATGTAGGTTGTCTAATTATGTGTACGTTTAGTGGGATAATCTCTCTAGACGTATGGTATAAGATTATTATTATTATATTTCTTTTGACATTTACTCCTCCTTTCTTCAGGTACAGCAAAAGTTGATTCTTTGTCTAGTATATACCACTACCAAATTAGGGTTTAGGGGTTTTATGGCACTTCCTTACCATACTTCTCAAAAGCGCTAGAAAAATTTCAAACAAGCGTTAGTACTCTCATTAATTAATTTGCAAACCATAACAACTAAATCATCTTGAAACATTTATTATGTTTGAAATTGACAAAGATATACTACAAAAATGTATAGAGATTTGTGAACGATCCAAAAAAAAAAAAAATCTCCTATTGACAAAAAAATGTGCAAGGTGATATTTCACATTAATAGAAAAGGAATGTTAATATATCACAAGATAATATGGTACTCAACCTGTATCTATATATGTATATAATGAAAATGATTTCCCTGTCTCTTTCTCTCCTTCTTTTTCTTTTTCTTTTTCTTCTTCTTTTTAAGCTAGGTATATAATTTTTATAAGATAACATTAATAATAAGGGAAATATCAATCTTCATATACAACCATCTAAAGGAAATCATATATTGAGCCTAGACGCTTTTTTTTTTCTCGAAAATATAATTACAAATATGCATCATAGTAACATAAATGCGCATATATATTTATTTACTGAAACACAACGTCAAGAATATCAACAAAACAAACTCACATATAATTAGAATACATACTATAATAAAATATAAAAAATACTACATATAGGAGAATTGAACCTAGACCTTTAAGTTCCAGTATCTCAACCTATAGTCTCATTCACCCACCCACACCCCCTACATGGAGGGCGGTGATTGATCCGCCCACGTGTGGGGAGACCCTCCTTTAGCTCGAACTCTTATTTCGAGTTAAAAGTTCAGAGTTTAAACCACACAAAACCCTCCTTTAATTCCCCTACCTTATTTTATCTCACCTTTGTATCTTTAAAAAAAAAAATTAATTATAAAATTTTTAAAATTCAACTCAAAAATATAACAGTTTACAACCTCCAATTTATAAATTTTATTAATATAAACGGTTGCCACTTTGCCAGACACATCTTCAAACTCACAAAGGAGATATATATTCACGTGGCCACGGTAAGTCTTCCTGTCACTGTCTTTATCACTCTCCAATAGTGTTCGGAAAGCAGCCCAAATATGCCCACGTGTTGAATAAAAAAACATTTATAAATAAATTGTCCATTTATGTTCGCACAAGTGCCACAAACTAATTCCCCATCTCCCTCCATCTCACGTTCTCTCCTCTCTCTCTCTCCCTCTCCCCCTCACCCTCACACTCACATTCTCAGAGTAGGAAGAAGAAGAAGATGCTATCATCAATTGTCTGGAAGAAAAGAAGATCCCCCATTGCAGTTTCTTCAGACCCAGAAAAAGGCTTGAAAGTTCTCGCCCAGATCTCCAATGACGAACCACCCAATGTCTTATTCAGTTCGGGTTCGGGTTCGGGTTCGAAACTTATAACAAAACCCAGATTTTATCTGAATCAGATACCCTCTTCAGATTCTTGCTTCCTGAAGAGGTGCTTCCTCTGCAACAAGAAGCTGGGTCTTGATAAAGAGGTTTATATGTACAAGGGTGAAGAGGGTTTTTGCAGCGTGGAATGCCGGAACAGGAAAATATATATGGATGAGATGGAGGAGATTGAAGCTTCTACCAACAAAGTACTTGAGTCGTTCCGGCAGCGGAACAGCGGCGGCCGCTGTGAGACTAGTAGCTTGTTGGAGGAATTCCGGCAGCTGCCCCGCCATCCCATTTCGTCTCAGAAGAATCGAGTTTCTTTCTCCTTGGCCTAGCTGAATAAATTTCTCCTTTTTTCGATTTTTCATCAGTTTATAAATAAATTGTACAGCAAAAGTTCAGAGTTTTTGATAATAATAATTAGAGAATATTGTTGTATTTTATTCTATTTTTTCGGGGACTAGAATTGAGTCAGGGCTAAATTTTATCATATGGTCCATTTGGTTAGAGGATAGGTTGAGGTAAAAATGTTCACCCATCCACTGGTGGGTGAACGAGACTAGTATTTGGCCATTGCGATACTTGTTTAGACTACTATGACTTAATTTTTGAACAACAGTAATGTTTGATTTTTTTTAATTTATTACCTTCTAATATTTGATTAAAATAAAAAGTAATAAGTAACCGATAAAAAAAATTCGCATTCACCCATTTTGGGAAGTCTTCTATTGATACTTTAAAAAAAAATGCTTATTTTTCTTTTAAGTAACGGAATGATGATTTTTTTTGTTGGTTATCTTTTAATTTAATTAGAAAGAAATGGTACTTTAATTTTTTTATTTTTTTTAATAACAAGGTAGAGTACGTGAAAATGTGAGATTTTTTACAATAAAAATACCAAGTTTTTTTTAAACAATAAAAATACCAAGTTCAAAAACTTAAGAATAAAGAATACAGTGATCTGAAAAGTTAATTAGGGTAGTAACTTTAAAAATAATAATCGTGCTATAAAGAAAATAAAGTAATAATAGGTTTGGTTACATTAATGCATTCACAGTTGTAAAGCGATGGACGAGAATATTTTGCCTTGTATGCAACAACTGGCAAAAATATTTGTTTGTGTGTTCCTCATTGTTATCGAATCAATTGTCAACTCGTCTGGATCTCTTTTTATGATTTTTTAATGAAAGATACCCAAATTCTTCCATGATATTTTAAAAGAGAGAAAACAAACCATATAGTAGACATTTGTCATGATGTTACTACATCAAGATTTTTCTCATCTTGTGCAATTAGTTTCAGCAACTTGAGTTCTAATTGCTGTGAAATCTAGCTAATTTATCCACACGTTACGAAATATAAATGAGAAGAGGAGATAGAAATATGAACAAAAAGAAAAAAGAAAAAGGAACGAAAAGTTGCGAGGGCGAAAGTCATTAAATAAAAAGTAGTAGCTAGATATAGACAATTTGGAGAAAACCATCAAAACCAGACAACCTAGCTCTTTAAACCATATTTTTCATCTGAAAATGTTTGAGCACCAATAGTTAGATGTCGTTAGCCTGTTAGGATTTCAGACAAATGATATGAGCTGATATGATTTGAGAGTGCGATGATATATTGATATTATGTCATATCATTGTCTAATACCGTTAAAGCACTAGACACGTATAGTGCTTGAACATTCTCATTTTTCAACTCCACGTATCTCACTCCATAGTTTGCATCAGATATGAGTAGTACTATTTATCACAAGAAGTGATAATCACTATTCATAGGTGGTATTAAATAACGAGTGCACTTAAATATATCACGTGTCCTTACATTTTATTCGATTTATCACTTCGTGTTACTATATTGACATATAGGATGATGATCGTTACCAGTATTAATAACTAGCATTATTCCCATTAGAGATGCTCTTAGTTGCATCTTTTCTTTTCATGTATGTCTTCTTCTTTAGCCCCCTTACTTGCAGTTCCCGAACCCCATGAAAAAGTTATAAAACCCTTATGAAATGAAAGTATGAAACATATATATGAAGTAAAAAATGATCACTTTCATCAACACCTAAAAGTAAATAAACCCGAGTCAAATAAACAAGTATGTTGTGGCACCAGAATACCTAAATATACTACAATGAATTCTATGCAATTACGTACCTGACTCCATAGAAAAATTATTAATGATTTCACTAAAAATATAAGAGATAATAACCAGTTTTACTATGAAGTGGAGCATGATTTGGCCCCTGTATAGAGCCTGATCTGACTCCATAGAAAACACCAGATACCAACAAGAAGAAAGGTTGCAATAGTTAGGTCGGGAGCTCAACTTTTTCTTCAAAGCGTATGCACGTTATTCCCAAAAGTTGAATCCCGTGAAAAAATAATATACAATGAGTAATGGAGCTGTTAAACGTTATATAATAAAATAAAAAAGTTAAAAACCAACCTGCTACTACCTCTATTCCACAAAGATAATTCGGTAGGTATTTTTATGTAGATTAAAGATTAGTATGTAAAGTAGTTAGAACATTTAATTTTTCTTTATTTTTTCACATATACCCTTGTGTCATTAATTGTTTAAAATATTTTCAATGTATAAGTAGTTGAATAACAATAATTAATCAGGTGCACATATGAAAATGAAATATTAAATATATATTTAATATAATAAGTAGATTATCTTTTTGAGACGGATAAAAATAAAATAGTAAATTATCTTTGTAGGACGGATGTGATATAAATTACCATAAGCTTGCGGTAAAATATTCTAAAATCCCAAACATGCATAAGCGTGCGGAAACATTAATCGAGTTTCAACGCGTTAAGTTGGTCCAATTACAAAAGAAACATTTGGGCAATTTTTGATTCAAAACGTGAAAAGCATGCATAGTAGTACCTAAAGGTAACCGTTTCCCCTCTTAACATATTATAATAATAACTATAAAAATAATAAATAATAATACGTAAGTACCCCCGCCCCAACCAATGAAAAAAAAGTAAGTACATTTAAAAATATAAAAATGATTATAAACTGTTATCCACCGTCTATATAAATTATTATTAATCTACATTTTAATAATATTTAAACTATCGCACATCTTATTTTTTCCAATGACTAATTCACTACACGTGCTTTGCGAGTTGTATGTTATATTCTAATGCAAATGTATAATAATTACTTTAAAAGTAAAGTTCAGAAGTTTGTCACACTCATTACATTTTTCTTTTCTTCTTCATTTGCTTATTAATTAATTCATATGTTGTAATAATAAATCTACTTGCCATAGAATGTGGCCACATGCATGTTTAAGCATTGATTTATAGATTTCAACATGAGTAATGTATAAATCAATTAAACATGTTGAGGCTGCAAAAAAAAATAATAAATAAAAAATATATTTATTGAGAAATATCTAACTTCCATAGTTAGAATTTGAATGGAAAATCCATGAAAAAAAAGAATTTGAATAAAAAATTTATCAGTTAGATCAAAATAACTTTTTACAAAGAAATAAAAATAAAAATTCAAATACATAAACTTAAAAAAAAAAAGAAAAAAGAAAAAGAGGACTTCTAATGTGAAGAGTTACAACATTTTCCATGTTTAAATAGCTTTAATAGTAAGTGTAAAAAAGTTGCATGAAGGGTAAAAATGTGTGTGCCGACGATTAGCTTTATCAAACTATCCAATCCAATAATATGTGCGCGTATGTGTGTGTATCTATATACACACTATAAAAGCAATTATATTGTCACAAAGCTATTTAATTGCCACACCACGAATTAAAACTTTATTTAAATGCTCTTGAATAAAATTACACTAATAAACTTAATATATGTATATATATATATATATATGAATATACATATATTATACATTTTTTTAATTTCCTCATCACATCAAAATTCATCCTTTTTCTTTTTTCCTCTTATTTTCCTTTCTTACTAGATTTTCACCAGTACGTTGCATGGGTAATACTAAAATAAATTATATGTAATGGTTAATACGTAAGATTGAATAATGTATGATTATAGATACTTGTTAACTGTAATATTTTGTTATTTTATCATGAAATAATACTTATTATATTAAACTGAATATGAAATGTAATTACTAATATCAGGAAATAAAATATTTTATTTTACATAGTAACTATATTATAATAGAACTATATTATAATAAACATTTTATAAATTTTAAAATGTTAATTATAAATTATTTATTAGAAACTATTTTATTTATTTATTGGCTGAATATATTAGAACATTCTGAAATATGTAAATAAAGTCTGTATGATGAGAATAAAAGATTGTTAAATGATTACAAAATAAGTAACTTAATAAGTACTTGGTATAAATCAGTCCAATTTAAAAAAAAATTCACAATGAGTGGTTATGATGAGGTGATGAATGCACTTATCTAAAATAAACTAATTCTGTTTGACAAATAATAAGATTATTGATAATCTGCAAGAATTACCTAAATTATCTCAAACATTTATCTAGTAAAAATCTATTTAATAAAAAAACTAATAAGATATAACTCGAGTAGACCGCAAAAGCAACTAAAAATAATTTTAAAAAGTAAATTATTATATAAATAACACCTCTATTTACTTGATTTCGTTTCAGAATCCAAATATTTTTAATCGATATTTTGTATTCTTAATTTAAGTTTTTGAATATAATCAAGTATATATTTATGAAGTCACCCATTAAATATAAATATATATAAAAACTGATGGATATTTACAATCGAAGTAATCAATTTAATTTCATATATGTAACGTGATCCATAATTTTTAAAGATTTCTCTTTAAAGATTGAATTTGAGCTGATTAACTATAATGTTATATTTTGACGAATTAAAATATTTAGTAAAATAACTAAAGGGAAAACAAAAGAACTATAAAAGACGACATAAAATATTAAATTCATACAAAAATGGGAAGCCCTTCTAATCTCAAAATTTAAATCGAAATCGCATAAATGACAGCAAAAATTACTGTAACGAACCTAGAAAGTCTAAAAGATCCTCCCAAAATGCAGTTAGTGGAAAAATTGAACCGCAGACTATTTTCCTTTGATATATATATATATATATATAGACACACATTTCTAGTGGAGAGGGAAGAAGTCAAGAGGGAAAAAGTAAAGGGGCAAGAAATAAAGGCGAAACAACCCATTTCCAAATAATAGGTGTGGGGGCCAAAAAAAAAATTTTTTTTTGGGGTTGGGGGTGGGGGGAAGGTTTATAACTTTTGGTGACCGGGGAGGGAGGGGGAAATTTTGGCCCCTCCCCCCCCCCACCCCCAAAAACCCGAAACCCCAAACCCAAAACACAAAGGTGTATTTTTGGCACCCCAAAATGACACTACTTTTTGGCATTCAAAGGGGAATTTGGATTTTTCTACCTCCTACTAAACGTGCTCTTACTTTGTGGGTTTTCAACAAACTGGGGAGGGAATTAACACAGATTATGAGTTAGGTGAAATTAGGTTACTCGATCAAGATGGGTTGAACTAGCTTCCCTTGCTATTTCATCTTTGATAATGCCTATGCCCATAGGAGAATAGGAGATGTAGAAGCGGAAAAGATATTTGGCTTCTTTTAACAGTCAAATTACTATAACTTGGAATAATGAACTAAACACCTTTTGATTTGACTTGGATAAATTTGATCCAAGTGAGAGGTGAAAATAACCTCAAATTGAAGTTGAAAGGTCCAGTTACATATTTGGCAAACTTGGAGAACCAAA
>CAVNYN010202445.1:0-35189 GCA_963692815.1 Nyctanthes arbor-tristis
TGGTACTTTGTGCTTTAAGTGTTGTACAATTTGAATGTCCACTGTGAAATTCACTTAGCGGCTTATATATATGTAGGATATATCTTTAATTTTTTAATATTTTCCACAATTTAATTTTTGTTATATAAGTTTTAGTTGAAAGCGCCAATAAAATTTCAGCCTAAAACTTGCTTAGAGCCACTGAAAATATCAGACTAGCCCTCAGAGTACTTACCCTTTCAAGAACTCGACTTGAAAACTTGAGGGGAAAAAAATAAAATTTTGGGAATAGTAACTTGGAATAGTTGATTTCAGCTCTTATTTCTACTTTTCATAAGAGAGCTTCAACACTAGGAATCCATCTTATGCTTTCTAAAGTTCTTCTAGGCAGATGAAACATTCAAAAATATCAACCATGCATATTCATATTTAATTTTGACTCTCAAGGCCCTAACTCAAAAAGCCGAGCCTAGGATAGAGTATTATATTCCGTCAAAAACATATGTACATGAGAGGATAAAATACCTGTTGAGATTACTAAGCCTATTACAATATATTTGCAAGAACAAAGGCACAAATAATCTCCCAAAGTGATGAAAACAACTTAAGAACTTGCTCCAAACTCTCCCTCTTTGATGTAGTAGTTTGAGCTCAGATTTAAAACCACACGTAAAGAACCGAAATCATGACACCGTCTGCTTGGAGAATGGCAACTGGAGGCTCGCCGAGTTGCACGATTTTCGCCGGAAAATGTCCCTCAACTCACTGCCTCTCTCCCTTCTTCTTCGTATAGCCAAAACCCAATTCAAACCAAAGACAAGCCATTGTCTTAAAAGCCCCAACGGTAACATTTGAAATTGGCCAAAGAGTCCAATGGGCCAAGGGAAGTGAGCCACCACTCACAATACTATAAGAGTTTAGAATCGTTAAGTGAAAAAAAGACAATTCAGCAACAAAAGTTCCCGAAAATCCTTAAGAACGTGAAAATACATAACCAAATGGTCCAGATCATCATCATCATAAGCTAACAACAAAAAACGTAAAACTACTTGAAGAACAAGAAAAATTTGGGATTGGAGAAGAAGATGAAACAGAGAAATTCGTGTCAAGGGAAGAAGGAATTTGCCCACATTGTATGGTGATTATCATCACTAAATGGCAGCATCATTTCGTCACCATTCCAAAAGAACTCATTTGCTGATGACTTTGATCACTCGGATTAATATTCATCCAATCTGTAAACCACTGTGGCCTATGCATAGCCTCTATTGTTGTTAGATCCACCGCCGGTTTCTGCTCCTGCACATGCAAATTCCCAGCCATCATCTGCGGTGGCTCCACTGTTGCCACTGGCGGCGGCACAACCTGCTGAACAGAGGAGGGGGGAGGAGGAGGAGGAGCAGGGGAAGTCTTTTTGAGCTCATCAATCCTTTTGTAAATCTCCTTCAAGTTCTGATCAAGCAACCACCCAAGATCATTCAAATCAGCCATCATCAAATTCTGCAATCCTTTCCCTGTCAAGCACTGATACATAACCTGAGTAATTTCCTTCTCCCTGTTTTCCTTATGCTGTTTCTTGAGCTGCTCACTGGCCTTAGTGATCCGCTGACGGATAAAACTCTCCTGATTGACCATTTTCTTGCTCTGTTCCATCTCCGGCATCCTCTTGAACTGAGCCAGGACGCGGTGGACTCCCCTGTTATCGGGCCAAACCTCCGGCTGGGACTCGTAGGGAGAATATATAATGGCGCAAGTGTCGATGCCACAAAGGGTACTGAGTTCACTCACCTTCTTCATCAGACCCTTCTTCCTTTTCTTGAATGTTGCTTTTCTTGCAGAGTCATTAGTGATGAATGCAAGTTTCACTTTCTTTCTTGTCATTTTTTGTTCTGTGCTTTCTTCTTCCAGGCATCCATTGCTATATATAATAGGGCTCATTCATCAACTAATTGGTATTCATGATTTTGAGAATTCAATTTGTTTACTTGTTGGTGATACCAAGTTTTTGGTAATAATTCATTGATTGAGAGGATCAACTGAATCATTGCCCTTTGATGCACTCTATTGAATTGTGGGATTTTGTGGATATGGTTAGTCGATAAGTTTATTGGAGTATTTACCATTCATACAAGACCGTCTTGCGATCAAGTGTTGTGATACAATAGTCAATCGATAGTGTATTTTAATCATGTGGACAAAATATTGGTATAACAGATTGGAGTACAATATTGCAACAGCTAGCTGCTATCATAAAGTTTGATAATGCGTATTTATGGAGATTAATTAAGGTTTCCTTTTTGTTAATTGGATATTATCTCAAGGTTATTATGAGGCTAATCATGAAATAAACATGAGTAAATTAGTATTTAAAAAAAAAAAAAAGAAGAAGAAAAAATGCTACAAGATAGCATCAATAGAGTTTCCGACGGAACTAATCATTTGAAGATAGAAAAGACCAATGATTGCACTAAATTGCAGCAAATGTATCCAATCTTTGCATTTATTTGCACCTTCATAGTCAACATTTAAATATGGACTAATAAGTCTCCAGCATTTGTATTCATTACACTTTCATCCAAATGCATCATGTAACATGAAATCGAAATTTAATTTTACTTATAACAGTATTCTATTTAAAGATAATCCTAAATATCTATCATATCTTGTATTCACCTCTATTAAATTACTTACATATTGCAACATTTTACTTCTAGTTTATCATGATATATAAACAGTTCGAAATATTGAATAGAGTAGATGGACATGAGATAGATGAATGTTTATTATTATCCTCCATTTAAATGGTTGCCAAAAGGAACTTAACGTTTTTTAGTGCTTCGAATGCAAGTGCAAAAGAATGCAATGTTTAGGGACCTATATGTCTAGATTTAAAATTGGAGATAAAAGTGCGCAAAGTTGAGAATCGTTACTGCAATTTACCCTAAATAAATAAACAAATAAAAATAAAATAAAACAAACATGAAATGAGAGAAAGGTAAATTTTATCTTTTCAAAAAAAAAAAAAAAAAGAAAGAAAGGAAATTTTTATTAAAAAAATGTCAAAAAAAAAATAAAGAAAAAAAATAAAGAGGTTCCGCCTAAATCGGGGGTTTTAAAAGTCTAACCCGCCCGATTGAGGAGAATATGATATTACCAAAGGAATGGAGTTTGGAAGGAGCAAGACTTGGATTTCCAATCAGGTGCTGTATTTATCGTCTGATCTCTTTGTTTTGGTTGTCTTGTTTAATGTTGACATTTTACATGCAAATGTTACACTGGCTTTACTAATTAATGGATGTATGTAATCTCTTTCGGCGACAAGTAATGATAAGAGAATGGATATTGGAATTGTTTGACAGTGACTGGCGTGGCGGGAGAAGAGTGTAGATTAATGAAATTGGGGAACACAGCGGCGCAGACATGGGAGGGGTGGTGGAGGTGCGGGTTTACTAAGTTTGGGATTTGGGTATTGCTGTTTGATGAAATGCCATTGAGAAGTTTTGACTGGGATGGGAGGGTTTCTGCTGGAATGGCGGAATGGGATGTTTTTGGCTCGAATTTACTTAGTCTGGGGTGAGTTCCCATATACTGCCTTCCTGACTTCCTGTGATATTATGAGTAATTTGGTTCCTACACAATTGTCATGTATGGTTCAGAATCCTGCCCTTCAGTTGGAGAAAGGGGATCAGGGTTGGGGAGCCTGAGTTTGTTGGTGTCAGGCGCCAGTGTTTTTTGTGTTCCAATTTGAGTCCGGTTCCGATTTCAACTTTAAATTCACTTCACATGCAGACTTTACCTATAAATCTGTGCATGTTTGGAAAGGTCAGATACTTCTACTTTTGGATCTTCTGTTTTAATTTAGTGGCCAGCACTTTTCTAGTGTAACTCAAGCATAACAAAACTGCTGGCAATTCTGATAATATATCATTACGGATTGTGGGTAGCAATTTGAATAATTTGTTATTATTATGTAAGACTCTCCAGTCTTCAATTTTTATTGTAACTTTAATAGAATTTTTGTGACATGTCTTGTCATTTGCCAGGGCACAAGAAAATGAAAGTCAAGATTTTGCGTATCCTTTATGTGTAACTGCATAATTATATTCTTGTATTCACGCGTCTTTCTGGATTAGTGTCGATTTAATATAATTTCACTAGGTAAGTATTAAAATTTTGGCTTTGTTTATGCATATCTCTATTATCCAATTGAATGTTTGAATTACTAGAAATTCTATTATTTGGAGATATGATATAATCAACTGGCATAACTTTTGTCACTCGGTCCGCTATATTATTTCATAATCATTTTCTGACCGTGCGTGCAATTGAGTGTCACATAGAGTGATAGAGATCAAGGAAGTAATGCTGCTGTAGACTTCTTGAAACTGATGAGAGCCCGTGTTTATGATCTGTCAGCAACTAGTAGACAAAGATCTGTTCTCGTTACACCATATATGGCTCTATAAGTTTCTGGCTTTGCGAAAGTACCTTGTTTAGAAGCTTTGGCAGCATCTCCTGATAACGTGACGGGGAATTCAATTCAGAATTCTGATTTGCCATTCATCAAGAAAAGAGGATTAGTCAATTCTTTAAAGTGATTACAGGGCTGAATAGTGAATACGACATGAAAAATTTTCTTCAAAATTCTCCGCTTCTGATTTTTTATGATATCTAAAGGTTGTTCATTATGTAATAACACATTTTGTCAGTTCTTTTGAAGGTTTACGCTAATATTTTTCTATGTAACCTATGAGATATGGTTTATCCTTGACCCAGTCAGCCATCAATACTGTTTGGCCTGATGAATAGAGTATGCTGTTTAATGTCCTTTGCTGGTTTTCCTGGGTTTCAAATTATGCAAGGAGATAAATTTAACTCTTGAATATAATAAAGCTGGCATGCTGTTGCTTCATGGACATGGGATGCCCAAGATGAAACTTGTGGCATTTGTAGGATGGCTTTTGATGGTTGTTGCCCTGATTGCAAACTTCCAGGGGATGATTGCCCTCTGAGTAAGTCATAGAAGCTTTTGCCACTATGTCTGTATTGCTTAATGTTAGTAAATGATTCTGGTGTAATAAAAGGTTCAATTTCCAGGCCCGCTCCAGTCTGCCTCCTTATTATGGTTGCTTGTATTTTAATTTTAGTTCTAAAATTTTGTTGTCTACTTCTGTCCTCTGTTGCATGCTTTTGTATTACAAATTGTGATTTTATTTTCTGTCTATATTTTCCAAATTTATGATTGAGTTTTCCAGAAACTGGGAATAATACTATTCTTAGAATGGTGAAAGGAGCATATGTAACTGCTTCTAGGCATTTTCCCCTCACTAAGGACCTGAATCATCTTTTGACAGAATGGTACCTCTATTGAGGCAATAGGTTATTAAGATGTTTCCTGAACATGAAATTTACATTCGCTTTTATCTTAATTATATATTAAATATTTTGAAATGCGGTCCTCATAGAATTGATCTGAGTTTCATGACTGTTTATCATTCAAGGCATCTTTCCCCTCAATAAGGAGTCGAAGCATCTATTCAAACAATTGTAGCTCTGTAGAGGCAAAGGTTATTAGACTGTTTTCTGAACAGGAATGTGCATTGGTTTTCATCTTCGTTATATATTAAATATTTTTGAAACATGGTCCTCGCAGAATTGATGTGAATTTCATTTTATCACTAAGTGTGGGTAAAAAGGACGGGCAAATATATGGAGCTCATTTTTGCAAAATTTGACCTTAATTTTTGAGTTATTCTCAGTCGTGAAATTGTGGTCATGTTTGGTCTGGAAATCTGTTACCAACTCATCATTGCTCTCACAGTTTACGTAACGACAAAGTACTAGATCAACTCAGGGTTTGCTTCTGCAACCATAATCATTTGTCAATCGGATACGTCATTCATAAACATTTTTTAATTATTACAAAATTTTTTTTAATTATTACAAAATAGTGAAAAAAAGATGAAGGGGCCAAGGATTAGTATCCATTCTAGAAGCGGTAACTTATGCTTGTAGAAAAGGAACTGAACCTCACGCCAGAAAGAAGACAAAGGAAAGCTTTTGTCAAAGCGTGGACAGGAACATTGACTGGAGTCCTTTTATCTATTATACGTGCTGTCAGTGGCACCTGGCTTTCTTATGTCAATAAATAACCTTGTTTCATGATTCCCATCTCCTTAAGCCTGCTGAATGGACCAGAGACTAATGTGATCTTAGCTGAATTGGCGTTTTAACTTGAATATTCGAGAATGAGAGCAAAAGCTGGTTCTTTAAAGTGAATGAAATTCTAACTTTGAGAAAACACATGATTGGGATGTGTCATTATCTGTGTGTGCATGTATGTTGTAGTTGTTGGGAGTTAATCTCCTGACCTCAATGTTTTTGTGATTCAGTTTTTGCCATCTGGAACTTGCTTAACTTCATATTATCATTTACATTGATGAACAATTTCTTTGCAATCATGTTCTCCTGATAGCTTTATTTCCGGCGGCAATATATGATAATGAAATTTCTGCCATCCTGATTATAACTATTTGATTTCAAATTTGTGTTGTGCTTTGCAGTCTGGGGTGCTTGCAACCATGCCTTTCATCTTCACTGCATCTTGAAGTGGGTGAATTCGCAAACTGCTCAAGCACATTGCCCCATGTGTCGTAGGGAGTGGCAGTTCAAAGGATGAGTCTGGTTTGTCTACCTCCCTTGACTCTTTGTGCACCCTACCTGAATTGAAAGAAAAAGAAAAACCAATTGATGGTTCCTCTGTTTTGTTCCAATCTAGACTACTGTTGCATTTTAGAAAATTAGACAAGTTTCTTCTTCTTCTTTTTCTTTTTTTTTTTTAAATAATAAAAAAAATAGTCATGTTTCTCTATTGCGCTTCTATCTCCATTTTCCTTTGTCCCATTGATTCAATTCTTATAGAAATTCTTAGCATGTCCATTGCATTCAATTCAATGGATTGGTTGTGATATGACGGAGAGATAGACGTAAATTTTGCGACTCACTATTTTTATTTTCCTTGCATCATCTCCGCACTATAATTATTTTTTCAAAAAAAAAAAATTCTACTATTTCCATTTTTAAAATAATCATCTTTTTATAGGGAAATTTTATCTCAACCATTTTTTCTAGATATTACAAATATACAAGTGAATTCTAAAACTACAAATATACCCGTTCTGTTTCCACTCTTTCCCCTTTGCCTTTTTCCCTGCTCAAAAAACCCGACTTGTAGCGAAAATTGATTCAAAATGAAATGGATTCACGAACTGTTTTTGTTTAAAAATAAAATTAGATTTTATGAGAATAAGTGTTTAAAGATTTGTCCAATATGTGTGTCATGTCAAATATATAAGTGTGATTAGTTTGATCAGATTTTATTTTTAACAAAAATGACCTGTGACCATGAGCAAGTCGCCAGTCATAGTACTCAGCATTTTACCCGAACTCTCAGACTCAAAAGACAATTTCTTCTATGACCTCTTGTTGTCCTTTGCCTAAGTCTCTTTCTCTTCTGCTGGTTGGTAGCCTTGGGCGGAGAAGCGTTGTCTTGGATCTAGGCTTTTGATTAACAGCCGCATATGTGGGGTGGGTTTTTGTGGTTCGTTCATCCGTTTTGAGGCTATCGGTTGAGGTTGGGGTTTCTTAGGGCCCGTTTCCAATGGGGCTTTAGGTAGACGGAACTTATGTTAGTGCAGGTTCCGGTTAAGAGCTTGTTGATGCTCTTTATTTGTCAAAATGTAGAGAATTTATAATGAGTAGAGAGATAGAATGTGTATTGAGAATGTTAAAACGTGAAAAATATATAATTATAATTGAATAATTATTAAATTAATAATAGATAAAATTATAAATTGATGAAATAAAGAGGAGCTCTAAGAATCATATTCAAAAGCTCCAACATCTTTCCATAAATCTCCTTATGCAGCTGCGGAGGGCTGTTTGATACAATAGGTGGTCAATAGCTAGTTGATAGGACAAGAGGGGCCCGTAATAATTACCAAATTAACAAAAGAAAAAATTAATTAAAAAATAATTTTTTTTTTCGAGAAATTAGATACGGCTAGGTATTTTCTGTAAAAAAAATAATGGATAAATAAGTAAATTTGAAAGTACATATATACCAAAAAAAAAAAAAAATTGAAAATACATTTGACCCAAATATGTAAACAACCCTCTTTTTATTTCATTGCTAATTAAAGGAAAAAACATATTCTCTATTGTTAGGTCTATTAAATTTGTTTAGTAGTAGGCTATGAAACTGTATAAGTGGATACACTCTGTTTATACTCAAATACATTGATAGTGAGTTCCACGATATAAATTTCATTTTGATTAATAGTTGTCTCTTTAACGGGGCTGGTTGAATATTTTGTCATTGGGTAAGGGGACAAATTATTCAGAAGTTCAATAAATATTCATTTAAATCAAATATAGAAATGATGATGCTACATGTAAACTGAAATTCAACAAAACGAAACACTGCGTCAATAAGTTACAAATCACAACACCAGTACAAGTAACTTAATGATTCCATGCCTTTGATAACAACAAATAAAATCTTACATGACTATAATATAAAGTCGGTAGAAACAGGGCGAAAATGACTAGGACCAAATAAACAAATCTAGAAACATCCACTAAAAAAGTGAGAAAATTAATTAAACACCTCAGCACTCCCCTTCACATCTTCACCTGTCAAGAATCAAAAGAATCAGGAAAAGTAATTAATTATCGATGATCAAATTTAAAAAATAATAATAATTAAGTGGGGAAAAAAATTACCAAGAATAGTGGATCATCAGTTCTTGGTGATGGCATATACAGCATAAATGATTCCAGGAAGGTACCCAAAGAGTGTCAATAACAAACAGATCCAGAACTCGACCTGCATCATCCCAGTCCAAAACATCAAAAATTATATATTTATTACTAATAAACCCCTTGCAATCTAAAAGCACGCTACGTGGCAGAAATCAGTTTTTCATATCTCTATAATCAATTATCAGCAAAACTGAAAAAAAAAAGTTTTCTTTCTCTCAAAATTCACCTTTGTTGTCTCGATTCGCGTAGGAATAAAAGGAGAAGAAAAAAGGGGTATATTCTTTACTTCACCTTGCACCCAAATTTCAAGAAGACACCAAGGGGAGGCAAGAGAATGGCCACAAGAATGTCTACGCAAGTTGCTGTGCCTTCATCTGCCATTTCTGCTTCAAAATTTTTGATTTCAGAACCCAACAAAAAACACACACACAAAAATTCTACTGTCAGGAAATCAGTTCAAATATTTTCAAATTGGTGGAACTGATTTGGAAGAGAGCAGATTTTTATAGGCAGATAAGGCAAGAAATATGCATGACACGTGTGACCTTCTGATTTGGAGATTCTCTTTGGCACGTTAGAGGGGCGTGTGAAAAATGCCTTTAAATTAGTTTTCGCGTTTTGCTTTTGATGAGGCCACGTTGTGTGTGCTGGCTTTTGTGGGTCTTTCTCTGCTTTTTGATTCAATTCAAAAAAAAAACTTTGGTTGACTTTAATTCGAAAAGAGAGAGTTAACGTGAACCTGCTCCAAATCGGTCATTCTCTATCTCGAGAACGTACTATGATTAAATATTAATAATACTTCTAGCATTTATATCCAATAGTTAGCGTATATTTTAGTTTATTCCTGAGCTAGCTAAACTTTGGATGTATATCACATGGCTCTCTCTGTAGTAAAACACGCAATCCAGGGGTGGATTTGGGGGTGGGTTAGGTTGGCACAGGCTAAACCCATATTGGCCCTCCAATAAAATTGATGTAGCCCAAATCTGAGCTAATGTGACAACTTATATAATTACTGTTTTATTCATTATTATATATAGACATTAGGAGATCTACAGTGTTTTTGTAAATGATTTTATGAACCGAAATATGCACTTCACATGATTCTTATTAATAAAAGCACCCATTAGCGAAAATGAGTAGTGGAGACTTGTGTAGTACATACATGTGAGTTTGAATGATTTCTTTGAATAAATTTAAGTTTAAAATAAGATGTAATATAAATAATAAAATCACAATGCTAATAACATGGTTTAACTTTGAGAAGTTGACGGCTAGATTCGTGCCGCATGCAATGAGATCAACGTAGCCATGTAGGAGCGGAAATTAAGGAAGCACGTGCCTGAACCGACTTTCCAAGGGACGTCCCTGAAAAAATAAGATCGAAGTGGGCGTGGCTCAGCATCATTTGGGCTTATATAGTCAACTCGTGGGCCTTTGATTTTTCTAGGCCCATTTCCATGTTTGGGCGTTGTGTTTGTTTACCTGGCATCAAGCCTCATATCACCATTCACAAGACAGGATTGCCCAAATATCACGACGTGCCTTCTCGTCCCTACCTAGGAACCAATAAAAAGGTCTTGAAATTAAGAAACCGTTACTAAAAATTTAAATAGATATGCTCTAAGTATGAACATAATACATAAAAATGTTTATTTAGGTAATGGAAGAAAAAAAAATTAAAGTTAAGAATGAATAGATCATTTATTCAATTCGCATGCCATTATATGGCGTCATTTGTAGCCCCACTTTCTAATTGAAACAATAAAAATAAGTAACTACCACCTCTATTGATGAGTTTCAATTGTAAATTCCTTCATATTAACGTACGGCGTCATAAAGTGTCACCCAAACGGTGCAATAACAGGACTCAAGAACGAGAGAGGTCCATTTTGCTCCATTACACTCTAAACCCAATATAGTGAAGGCTTTTGTACTTTTTTAAAACTTTCAATACCCAGGAATTTTCATTCCTTACACATTTAAGAGCCCATTTTGACTGAATTTTGAGCAATATTTGACACATAATGGACGTTTAGATATTTATCAATTGACGAAGGCGTTGGATTGTGTATCAATTGATGATCTTGAGGACATACATACCAGATGAAGTAAACAGAGCAATTGAAGTGCTACAATACATGAAGAAAAAAAAAAAAAAACTACTAATACTACTACTACTACCCAATGAAGTAAAGAGAGCAATTGACGTACTACTATCTGGCATATAAAATCTTGCTAACTATGCTTGTTATAGTGACATCAGTAAAAATAAGTTTCTCAAAACTCGAGTTGATTAAAACTTATCTCCACTCAACCATTTAGCAAAAAGGAGGATTGGCAATGTTGTCCATCGAGAAATAAATGATTTTAACTAACTTTTTGGAATTATACCGTACGCTTATTGATTATAATGTAGTAATCTTTTAGAGTATTTTTTTTTTCTTTTTTCATATTTAATGTTTGATATAACGTTATTAGTTTTGAAATAACAGGTAACTATTTTTCAGTTATTTTTTTTAAGATAACCATAAACTCGTGAGGATCACGGGACCGACACTGCAGGTTCGACAACAGACAGTACATGTGGAGGGAGGGAAAAGGGAATTAGCACCAAGAAAGAAACCACTAATTAATTCATGCTTTGCTGCAGCAATCAAAAAAAAAGGCTCAGCAGCCAAGAAAATAAAATAACTAAACAGCCCCACAAATTATAAACACAAAGGGGGCCGGGGCTCACTTGATTAATCTAAATTATCTTCAGTTTCTTCCCATATCTCTGTAACAGGGCCCTGTATTTGTATTTATCTCTCTGGAAATGGCATAGATCGGAAGAGCATTGCAGGTGGCCGACGACTTATCAGGAATACTATGTCTGTACATATGAGTGGTTGTCATAGAATGTACATCCATAAACACACAAAGAAACAGCCACATGGAAAAGTCAGACGTGTGCTCTTCCGATCTCAACGTTTGGGGCCGTGGCTTAATCCAATGTAGGAGGATGAGACATGCATCTCCAATATGGTTGGGTGGGTGTCTCTCTTATTAGGATCAAACCCATAAATTTTATTTCTAGAAAAAGATAAAATAATTGCAAAAAAGAAAAAAAAAATCAAGACATACAATATGAAGAACCCATGCACAATATTTATAGTAGTTCACTGTCAACGTCATTCCAGATTTTTAATTATAACAAAACCAGATTCAAAACGACATTTCTTATATGGAATATTGATCTGCATGCTGAAAATTTGCATGGCGATCGGTGATATATAATTAGGCTCTGTACACACTTGCGTCTACCACGCAAATAATAGGTCGGATCGAGTTGGGTGGTTGAAATAAAATTGGCCATTATTTTTCACCAAGTTTTGGGTGGGTACGCACATGCATGCACCAAAACCGGGAGGGAAGTATGGGCAGTGGGTTCCCCACAAAATGCACCAAATCACAATCTTCTTGATGGGTGGGTCCACGTGGAATTGAAAGAATTCATTGAGGGCTCCATTTTTTGTCCTCGTAACATAACATCATCCCTCTCATTTTCAATTTATTAATTTCCCCTCTTTTTTTTTTTAAGAGATATACAAAGCAACAAAAGAATATTACTTTTTACGTGTAGTTCTCAGGTGTTATGTGTCAGTCATAAGTTTGAGAAATTCGGGCGAGAGTATAAGTTCATGTATAGTATATTTGGGTAAAATTTTGATGGCTACCCTTCAAATTAGCATCGCAATCTCAATGTTTTGTTCTTATAGAAGTGGAGTTTTGCGAGTCTTTTAGATGGTCCTATCCAAATGGATAGTGATTGCATACATGTACAATCATAAGGACTAAATTAGAAAAAGAATAATGTTATTATGAGAGGGAAAAAAGGTTGATATAAGATTATAGAATTCAATAGTTTGAATAAGGGCTGTAGTGGTTAGATATTCACATTCTGGGTGAAATGTCCTGAACACCCTGAATTCAAACTATACCTATCTCTCCCTTCTCTATCTCCCCCTTGTATTAAAAAAAATTCAAATAATTAGCAGTGGATCACAATATGTTGCAACCAGTGTTACATTCGACTAGATTTGATTGTGTGTGCCTTGAATATTATTGTATGACCATATATAAGAACAAACAATAATAGCACGATATATATTTAAAAATATTATTCTTTCTCTTACCAACACATTTATATAGCAAAAAGTATAGTGTGTTCGAACCGGCCTAATCTATTTAGTTAATAGACGTTAGTCTTCTCTTATTGTTGATAGTGATATACAATAAGTCACTTATTCACTTTTCAAATGATTAGATTAATTACTTATAATAACAATAATTATCAAACACCAACCTTAATGACCTAAATTTATGCCATTATCTATTAATTAATTGGATTCACCATAAGTGTGCTCAAGATAGATATTGTATATTAAAATGTTCATGCAATCATTTTGCGAAATATTCTTAATTAAGTTCAGTAATTAATTATTATAATCCCTTAATCACTTATTGATTTTGACCATCTCAAATTATTGAGAATAAATTATAGTGTCCTCGAAAAGGAGGTACACACTATTTTTTAACTGAGTGGCTTAAAATAGGATTAGTAATAATCATACTAAAGGGGGATCGTTGTGACCGTTTACTCACCTTAATTAATCATTACTTTTAGTATCACTTTACACAAAATAGTGTTTTGTTATTGTTTTATTTATTTATTTGCTGTGGTAAAAGATAAGGGAATGGAATGATAATAAAAATAAAAATTAACATAAGTGGATCACTTGGTGCTTATCAAAATGTGACGTCAAACAATTTGCGAGAAGAAACATTTTACATAGGATTGTTACACTATTTTCCTTTTTCCCCCCAAGGAAGACCGCGCGTACACACAGGGCACAGAAAACACCACAAGCAATCTCTTGAAAAACCATCACATCTCATTGGGTGCTTTACTTCACTAGGCAAGTGAAGATGGGACACTTTACTAGCAAACCTCACTAACTGATGTGATTGATTTTGATTTCCTATTAATGTCTAACGGTGTTATGCCACTATTGGGTTCTGCGTGTCACATGTGAGTCTTATGAAATCGGGATAATCTAAGTGAGTTGTTTAATTATCACCTTCCAAGTATATGTCTCGCGAAATAATTCCATCAGACATATAGCGGGTGATCAATTTTGACTAATAGATAACTACTGTATTTAAATTTAAGGGCATGTTTGTTTTAGTTTATTTTTTTCATTCATAAACGCACCTACTATTGGTTTGACAAATACTCAACAATCACCACACATTTTAAATTTTAATTAAATCTCCACCACTCATTTTCACTCTTTATAAATTCTCTTTATAAATTCACTTTATAAATTTAACCAAACGGGCTGTAAAATAGCCCGTTAAAGATGAGAATGAAGTGAATACAAAAAGAATAAAATTCGATTAAAGAATTTTGTTGTGGTTCAAAAGTTGTTGGAGAGAGGTTGTTGTTTGATTTCTTATAGTAATAAAGAAAATTTGGGTGAATTTCAAGGTTGACCATAAAATAATTCCAACTTTACTGCAACATCAAGACACCAATTACAATTAAAAAGAATTAGTAGTAAATAATTTTCTGCACGCTATTGTACTTGAAATTTTAGTAGTACTAAAAAGTAATATCTACCAATAATCTAACTAAAAATAACATCCAAAAATATTAAAAAGAGAAATAAAATTGAATTTTACTATATGCACTTATACCATAAATTTAAATTTGTTACAGGTTAAAATATAAAGAGACAATGATAAACATATGCATAAGGTGTACTCAGTGATTTACAAACACAATCCAAACTACATATTAAATCAATATCAAAGATTCAATCAACAAACAAATTAGTGATGTCAATCACAGTTAACAATAGTAATTAACCATTATTAGTATACGTCAAAATGGAATTCAAGATTGAGTCATGTCAGTGTGTGACTGAATCCAACAAAATAAGATTTATTTGAAAGATAAATAATATTTATATTTTTCATGCAAATATCTACCTAATACGATTTAACTAACGAAAGTATCGTGTAGTAGGAGCGTATAACGCATAAAACAGATAGAATTTATGATGTGGCTGACTTGGGATCAAATCGAGCATAACATATTAAAACTATGGAGGATATTGATTAATAATTGTTTTGGGGAAAAAAATGGGAAAGATAGAAAGAAAGAAAGAACAAAGAAAGGAGAGGATAATTTTCTTGAACCTAATTTTCCTCAAAATGCAGAATGGACCAAATGCACCGCACCTTATCGAACAACTGGAACAACAACAATCAGGAGAATCCGAGAATCAGATTATATATCTGCGCCTGCACCACAAATAACCCAGTTACCTTTGTAAAATCAATAATACTATGATTTCACGTTTTAGTTTTTAAAACAATTGATTGGCAAGAGCGTCTTTGGAAGAAGACGAGCTGTAGAAACAGCAGAACCGTTTGTGTTACAATGGCCCCCACATGGAAATAAAACAACATAAAAACTGTTATCAGACTAATTTGTTCTCCACAATGCACAGATTTCAAAATAATATGGACTTATCACAAAAAGTAATAATCCGTTATTCTGATGAAATGAAATTTTAAGGGAAATTGGTTTAAATTGTTAATATGATTTCGCACAAAAGTTTTTGTACCACTAATTTTAGAGTGCCTTGTTCCTCTCGGCCACCATCGACCTTCTAATTTGCAAGCCTTTCGCCGCCTTCTAAGAGCCCCTATATTCTCTCTCCTTTTTCTCTCTCTGTCTCTCTCTCACACACACTACATCTGTAAATTTTCAAGAAACAGATTTCTCTTTTCTTGGAGCTCAAAATCAAGTGGCTAGCTGGTGAAGATTGTACTTTTCACAAAGAAAAAAGCTGTAGATTGCATTTGGATTAGCAAAATCTTCGGTGGATTCAAGAAAAATCATTATTGGCCGCTGTGACAAAGGGATTTATATTGAGAAAAATCTTGAAGATTGGGTTTTGGGAAATTTTTCGATAAAAGATTGAATCTTTTGGGAGTTTCCGACTGATTACTGGTCACAGATTGTCCCTTCTGTGAGCTAATTTGAGAGGTGTGTTTTGTGTTTCATCAAGTACCTTTCTTTTTCTTTTTTTTTTTTTCACTTTGTGGAGTGGGGATTAAGTTAAGGAACGGTGGCTTGTTGATAAAATTACGGAATATCATGTGGGTTTGTATCCTAATGATTGAATTTGAATAAAAAAGATTGAATCTTAGATATGCTTAAAGAAATTCAAATTGGTAGTGTCCTTAGATTAGATTATTCTTAAGCATTAAAGAATTGGGTTTTGACTGGAAATTAATAATATTTTTACTCCTGTTCTGGAATTTATATGCTTATGGATTGAGACATTATTGTGTGAAGCCAAATATATAATATTTGTGCTCATATCTTTCTCTGTTTCAAATTTTTATACATATCCTGAAATCAGCTGGAAAATTTCATGTAGCTGCGTGTTTTTCAATTATTAATGTCATGTTTTTTGTGGGTGTTCATCCCAAGGTCGGTTAGTGCTGTATTGTTGTATTAATTTTTCATCCATCCAGAACTTGACAGAGTCGTTTCAGCTTGGATCTTGAAATTATACATTAGTATCATGTGACGGAACACATCGTTGCAAATTTTTAGCAATTCGAATTGCCAGTTGTATGAATTTTCCATCATGCCCCTTTCTGAGTTTTTGAGACTGGCTAGAGGGAATCTTGAATCCGGGGAGCAGAATAAACGCCAGAATGATCTTCCTGCTCGGTGAGCTTGTGTAATGGTTTTTGTTTTCATCTACCTTATTATGCTTGTAATTGTTTTTGTTTCAGCTTGTGTAGTTTTTGTTTTAATCTACCTTATTATGCTTGTTGAAGTAATTTGTAATTGTTAGTTTATGTATCAATGTGATCTCAAGAGATATCGGTGGATTTCATGCAGGACTGAAAATGAGTTGGTTGAGCTACTATGGGAGGATGGTCAGATTGTGATGCAGGGTCAATCTAGTAGGGGAACAAAGAGCCCTTCTGTACAGAATTTACTGTCTTATATGCCTCGAATTCGAGATTCCAGTATTGGAAATTCTACCGCTTCAAGGATTGCGAAATTTGATGGGGTTGAGTCTATCTTGAATGATATTTCACCAATAGTTCCCTCCGGGGAATTGGATGTAAGTCCAGATGATGAAATGGCTCCTTGGTTAAATTATCCCATAGATGATGATCTGCCACAAGATTACTGCTCTGAACTCTTACCAGAAATATCTGGTGTGACTGTGAATGGAATGACTGCCCAATCTAGCTTTGCAACAAACACGAGTGGTAATTTTCACCAGTCAGAAAATAACAGGCACTGTGGCATGACTGCATCGAAAGCTTCTTCATCTAGAGCTCGCCTTTCATTTCCATGGTTGCCTCAGCAAGGCCAGACATCATCAGATCCGTCCCTAGGATCTGGAGTTTCAGATATTATTAGCAATCATGCGAGTAACATTCCAGGCGCTTCATTTGGAAATTCAGCTCAAGGTCAAGCAATTGTAAATGATTCTAACAATATAAAGATGGAGAAACAGAATATAGAGATTGCCAGTAGTAGTTCAAATTTGTTAAACTTTTCTCATTTCTCAAGACCAGCTGCTCTTATCAGAGCTAACCTTCCAAACACTGATAGAATGGCTATTTTCGGGTCATCAGGCATGAAAAGGATAGAAAATAATGAGAAAGTTTCTTCTGCCAATAACAGCAACCCTGTCAAATCCACGCTCCTTAAAGGGTTAAGTAGTATGGAAAAGGATATGGACATCCAGTTTCCAGATACTATGGTATCCAACAAGCTCGATTCAAGACCATCAGTATCTAAACCACCTCAAGAGTCGGTTACTGCTGAGCAAAAGGAGGGTTTACACCCAGAAGCTTGTGCTAAGAATCCCAGATCTATTATTCAAAGTAATGCTCCAAATGCAAATAATGGAGCCCCAGATAGTGAGAAAACAGTTGAGCCTGTGGTCGCATCTTCTTCTGTAGGCTCTGGTAACAGTGCCGACAGAGCTTCATGTGATCAGATTCATAATTCCAAGAGAAAATTTAGTGAAGCAGATTCTGATTGCCTCAGTGATGTACGTGTGAAGAATAAACCCATTCATAACGCCTTTCAACTGATCTCTCAGTATATGTTATGATTTTATATGCAGGATATTGAAAATGAATCAGTTAGCATCAAAAAAGCAACTTCTGCTCGAGGAGGTACTGGTTCCAAGAGAAGCAGAGCTGCAGAAGTTCACAATCTTTCTGAAAGGGTGAGCAGTGACAACTAAGAACTATGTTTGAAATAGATCTCGTTTTATGTTTCTTCTCTTTCAGAATGTATGTATATTGATCATACCATTTATAACATGTAAACAGAGGCGAAGGGATAGGATCAATGAGAAAATGCGTGCATTACAAGAACTTATACCGAACTGCAATAAGGTAATAGTACAGTCCGATGAATCACGCTTTCTTATGATCTTTGTGATAAGTAGCACAAGTCCTCCAGCTTAACGCATTAATTAAGGGCTAAAAGCCAGAAACTGAAGTTCAAGGGCAGAAGCCAGAAACTGAAGTTCAAGGGCAGAAGCCAGAAACTGAGAGCAGTGATATCTGAAGTTTTTAATCAGTGAACTCAACCATTCCTTTGATCTTGAGCTCTCCCTCCAATGGGATTTTAGATCTTTTCCTATAAATTTGTGAACTTCAAGGTAAATGGTGCTTATGACTTTTTCTATCACAAACAGGCAGATAAAGCTTCAATGCTTGATGAAGCCATTGAATATCTCAAGACCCTTCAGCTTCAAGTACAGGTAAGGTGAAGCTTCTGTTAAGTGTTCCTAGTCAGTGTTTTTCCTTCCAAATATCAACTATTTGCCTTTGAGTCATCTTTTCCCAGTCATTCCTCATCCAAATATGGCATGACTGGAGGCTTTTGATTCAAAATAACAAGATATAGATTCAGTTATACTCACTTCTTTTATAGGTGCAGCTGCATTCACTTTGACTGAAATTTGTGTAATATTTACATATAGACATTTACTTCTTGCATTGACTTCAACCAATGTGGATTAGGGTTTTTGTATCTATGCAATTACAACTCCTGCATATTCCTGATTTGTGCAGATTATGTCCATGGGAGCTGGGTTGTGCATGCCACCAATGATGTATCCTACAGGAATGCAACACATACATCCTGCTCACATGCCACATTTCTCACCCATGGCCGTTGGAATGGGAATGGGAATGGGTTTCGGGATGGGTATGCTAGACATGAATGGTGGAACTCCTGGATGTCCTATTTTTCCAGTTCCTTCTATGCAAGGAACACATGTCTCTTCTCCGATGGCAGGGCCTACAAGTTTTCCAAGAATTGCTGGTTCTAGCCGACAAGTATTTGGGAATCCTAGTCATGGACTTCCAGGCTCAGTTCCACAAGCATCCTTTGTTCCTGGAGCCAGTTGCCCTCCAATAAGTTCTCCTGTGGGCTTAAATACCTCAACGGGTGGAAGTCAGGTAGATGTGCCTAGTCCATCTCTGGCCACGAATTCCAAGGACCTAATTAACAAGAATTCACAGCTGATGCATAATGCTGAAGCTAGCAGCTCAATGAGCCATGCATCTAGTCAGGTTTGCTCGTGTTTCGTGTTTTCTCTTGTTCATTCTATTTACTTTTGGAAAAATTGTCATTGGGCCGGGCAAATTATTAGAGGACTCAGGATGCTATAAAACGATGGTCTGATAAAGTTATTTTTTGCATTACTTAATAAGCAGCATTACACGAATTTCTAGGTTGTCCGACGTTGTGTATGTTTTCCACTTGTCTTTTCTACTTTGAATGTGAGAAAATTGATAGAAAAAGAGAACGGAAATCAATTAGGCATTGGATTCTCGAGAATTCTTAAATCTTGTTTCTTAAGTCATAAGTGGCTGTTGTTTCACGTAACTGATTATCTGCTCTGTCATTAGTTTTAATGCCTGAAGCTGTGTTTGGCAAATTGGGTAGCTTTATGGTATTTTCCAGAGCTTGATAGCATGTCGGGGGCTAATGGTCTGCATTTAAGTTTATTTGTTCTAGTGAAATTCTGAAATTCCAAAAGAGTTTTACACCTAAACTAATTTTGCAAATTCTTGAGGTTTTGGGGTCCACAAATAAGATAAATGATCACCCACTCTGGCACTCTGCAAAAACAAAATCACTGATGCAGTGGCTTATCTATCGCTGCTATCCTTTTTTCTTCGCCACCATGTACTTTTTCTTCTCTGTTGTTTTCTTCACAACTTCGGTATTCTTTCAAGTAGTTCATACTATGCCTAATTGGCTCCTCAGCGGAAAATCATTTTATACTGCTATACAGATTCTGCAAGTGATGGGTGTTATTTGATTCTCTCTTATTCAAATAAAAGATAAAAATGTAAGTACTGATGGATATTAATTGATTACAGAGTCATCACTAATATTTTTATGTACGCATATTGACCTTCTTGGGTTACATTACAATAAAATTTTCTTATCTATATTTAAAAGATTAACTGTAGGAATAGTTAGAAAATTAAGTGTCATGAAAAGCCTTACTAGACTTATTGCAAATTGTAAGGCTACACATGTGGTCCAATTTTATGCATTTATGAGATACCATGTTCTTCTTGTCCTGCAATTCTGTAATCCCTTGTTAGGCGCCCCAGAAATGATACTTCTGTTTCTGCCTAACTGTTGTAATTATATCAGAAATATTGAAATAGAAAATAGGAATATATAAATTTTGAATATGCTTCTAAAGCTCTAATCTTGAACCCTGTGGGCAGAAGGGAAGGATGAAATAGAGACTTATATTCTAATATATGGATGCATGTGGGGAAGTGAAGAGAACACAACTGTGTAACACATTTCTTCCCTTAATATGTGTTGATCTCTTTCTTAACTAATCATTTCCCTCGAGAAAGCAAAGAATTGTTTTGTCAAATTCTCGTTGATCTTAGGAGCTTCTGGCTCAATGAATTTCTCTATTGGAGGGTTCTATTTCATTGTTATTCTCAATGTCTTACCCCCAATTATCTCACTTCTTCAGCTGCAATCGTCTGAGGTTCTCCCCCACCCTGCCGAGGTGAAAGAGAATACGTTAGGAACTGATGTTAGTGCAAATGCAGAAACTAACCCTGCCAATGCAAATGACATTAGCACAAAAGCCGGTTAGCTCATCGCATTGTCCCTTGATTTACATGCATGTGCCATATATGTACAGTCGGTAATAAATCTAGAGTTATGTCCGCACAGGTTCTGATTGAACGAAAAAAATAAATATCGTTGATGCCATGGAATGGCTTGCTCTAGTCGACAGTAGCTCTCAGTTCTGTGCCAGAAGGCCCACGGCTGTAGTTATGAAAACCAGGCTTTTATAGATCGTTGCGCGAGGTGAAAAATACACTATTAACCTTTTGCTTTCTGAATCTGAACACTTGGACCTATAAACTACAAAATGCACAGGTCTTGGTATTTTGAAGAGAAATTGTGATCTGTTCCCCTTTTGGCATGTAAATTCATGACTCCTGCAGTTGTATTCACCATCAGAAGAGTAGAACTTAGAACTTTGCAGATGTAATATCAACAAGTTGAACAAAGCTTACAGATTGATAAATACACCCTCATATTTTGTAAGATCTTTTTACCTTTTCAACAGCAACTGTGTTAAACTTGTATAAGTTTGTTTTTCGTTTAGAATTCACGCTCACATGAGCTGGCTGGTCTGCTTCGGGCCACAAGGCTTCACATAATACCCGACATGTCTTACATGTAAGGTTCAGTCCTGTCACCAGTCAGGTATGCTTCTCACCTCGTCCACCTGCCGCTGCTTTGGATCCAGTGGAGGAAGAATGTTGCCTCTCTCTCTCTCTCTTGCCTTTTATAGAATTTTGCCTTTCTTTTGCCCCCTTTTTTGGGGTTTGCTCTCTTGATTATTGTAGAATATTTATCATGAGTAGGTAGGTGAATTTATTGCACCTGTTCTGTGCAGCCAAATAGTTGATTTGTTCATTGGTATAGATGCTTTTCATGTCAAGAAAACATGTTCCCTTATCATTTGGTGCAAGTGCTTGTTGGAAAATGTGGGGCGTCTGTTTTTATTTATCATGTTCTCTTTCTATTTTTGAATAATCTTCTCTTCTGCCAAGTTGCCTGCTTTCTAAAAGGAGATGGACTTTTTTAACCCATGCCATATAGTTCATTATGTTTGAGCAGTTGCCAGTTTGCCACGTTCTGGCTCAGGCTTATAAAAACTTTAGGCCTCATAGGACTACTCATTAAGCAGATGTCTGGTGGGCTCGTTTGGGTTTGCTTCTGAAAAGTCACAAGCAGATTTCCGGTTGAGAAATTGCTTTTAAACGTGTTTGGGTTAATTTTTTGGAAGTGCTCTCTGCTTCGAAAAACTAGTAATGACAAAACTATCCCAAACAACCCTTAATTATATGTTTGAGAAGTGATTTTCAAAGAGAAATTATAAAGAAATATGAATGATAAATCTTTGTGCGTATGTGATTAAAAATGAAATTTGACTTGTCAATAAGCTTTTAAGCAAAAGTTCAGGCAATAAATGAAAATGCTTGCACAAATTAACCAATAACAGTACTGTATACATGTTTAACAGAACTGTATATACACCATCAAACAATAAATTAAATAACTGGTTGCATTGCAGCATTACACACTCCCAAATGAATCTCAATGAAGAAAGAAAGAAAAGGGAGAAAAATTAAAGAAATCTTCCTAGTATGCATATTACGCAGAAAGGCAATGAAAGTATACCTAAAGCTAAAACATTTCATGCAGGCAAACCAACAAACAAACAGCAACACAAATTCTACAAAGCACACTGAAAAACGAAATCGGACAAATTTTGGTAATATTTGTAGTTCTGTTCACCTTTTATGCTTCTCTTATGTAAGAGTTGACGCACTATTTAGCTTTGCCATCATCCTTTGTTTCAGATGCTGGAGTTTTTGAGCTTGTCGATTTTCCGGTGATTGCCTTCCTTGCCTTCACCAGTGATTGCTTCACCATCTTAATTAAGTTATTCGATTGTTTTTGAGCTGTCTTTACAGGAACCTCTTGTTTAGGTGCTTCGTGGGATGTTTCTTTTTCTCCGCTATCAGTTTTTGCAGCCTCAGTTACATGTTTCTCCTCCTCAACCTCGGCTTCAGTTTTTTGTATGCTTTCCTCTATTTTTGGTTTATCTTCGGCTTTCTCAGCCTCTTTAGTTTCTTCTTCGTGCATCTTCCCTTCCTCTACGGCTTCTTTGCAGGTTTCAGCGGAAGCAATTGTCTCGTCTTTCTTGCTTCCATTTTCAGCAACTGGATCCGTGTCTCTGGGAGTAACTTCCTTTTCTGTAACTTCAGGTTTAGAAATGGAGCTAGCGGCATCCTCAACTTCTTTTGGGGGTTCGGTTTCTATTATCTTTCCAGATTCGACTTTCTCTGTTGATGGTGCCTCAGACGCATTAGTCTCCTTAACAGCTTCTTTCTCTTCTTTTTCAACAGCAGTTGTTTCAGCGGCAGAGATTTCCAAGTCTTTTGTTTCGACTTGAGTTGCTGGAATATCCGACTTTACCACATCTGAACATTCCTCAGCCTTATCAGTTGGAGTTTCAACCTCATCTGTTTTGGGTGGCTCCTCTGCTGGAGGTTCTTTCTCAGTCTGTTCCACAAATTCTGATTTCTCTGTTGGTTGCACATCGACTGAAACTTCTTTGCTTATGGGCTCGGGTTTTGTTACTTCCACATCTTTGGCATGCAATTCTTCTGCCTTTTCTTCAACAGCCTCTACTGGTATTGATTTAGGCCCATGAACAACCTCTGGTGTCTCCTTTGGATTTTCTTCGGCTGCTTCCTCTGTTTTCTTGGCAGTTCCAGTTTCCGGTTTCTCACCTGATTGACCTTTAATATCACCACGGGTTGGTTCTGCAATCTTGGCCGTCTCTGGTTCAGTCACAGTAGCTTCCTCCATTATCTTTATTTCTTTAGTTGGGGGCTGCGCAACCGGCTTATCTTCTATCTTCTGCTCTGATTCAGCCAAAGCAACAGCCTCAACTGGTGTTGATTTAGGCACATCAACAATCTCCAGCAGCTCCTTGGTCTTTTCTTCAGCAATCTCCACTTTGGATTCCCCCTCTGGATTTTTATCACACTCGGTTTTCGATTTCTCCACTGCATTTTCATCTTTCACAGAAGGCTCCACTACCGGACCATCATCTATTTTCTTAATTTCTTCAGTTGGAGGCTCAACGGACTTATCCTCGACCTTTTCTTCAGCCTCAGCTTTCACAGGAGGTTCAATTTGCTTTTCCTCAACTTTAGTTTCCTTTACAGCCGAAGGAGCTGCAGGAGTTAGAGATTCCTCGGTTTCCTTTGGCGGTGTAACTTTCTCCTGTTCAACTTTTTTCACCTCTTCCTTCTCGACTTGCTGCTGTAAAACAACTAGACGTGAATCAATCTAAGAAGATTAAATTCTCTGTATTCTCTAAAAAGATACCGTTATATCCAAATAAAACAAAGCCAAGAAAATTTAAGTTCAAAAGGAAGTAACATGAAGAAATGCAAGGAAGGGATTTAGAGTGTTATGAAAATACTAGTAGCATTCGAGATGACTGAACAGTGTAATAATAAATAACATTTTAACTTAGTAAATGTAGCTTCAAGTGAATTTACAAATATTACTTTTGTTTATTAGTTTCATTCATATTCCTTCTTAAAAACTCTACCTTTTCCCCATTCAGTGGAAGGTTCATGGAATTCTGTTCACCACTCCTATCTGTTTTGCATCTATTTCTTGATGAATTACTTCTAAATAAATCAACAACATGAAGTACAGGTCGAACAGTAAATTGAAAACCTGGCTGGATTTTAACTTCTTTTTCTTCGTTGAACGCAATTCACTCTCACCAAATAAAAACTACTCAAAGAGTAGAAGTTTTCTTGAAAGCAAAGCAAGATAATAAGCCCCAAAACAAAGAGAAACCTTATGAAACTAGCTAGAACTCAAGAAACTGAAAAGTTGAAGAAAAGACGTACCTGAGGAAGTGGAGAATGATCTGATGCAACAGTCTCAGTAGCCATGGAAGAATAGTTAAACAGTCAAAAAGGACTGGAAAACACTAATCTGTTTGTAGAGATTTTTAAGTTAGGAAGGAAATTTCTAAGGTACAAACTGAAAAGAAAGGAATGATATGGTTGGCACTTAGCAACAACCACATAAAGGCTCAAAGCAAGCACTGAAGAAAGTAGAAACCCCCGAGTAACCCCACCCCAACACCCCCCATTCCGTGTAAAAAGAGAACAAATTTGATTTAATTTTCACACATGATTGATGATCTGTCAGCAGTAGTAGTGAGTGGAAATCCTTCAACTAATGATGCAGAAATCAAATTAAAATTTAAATGGTAATATTAAAGAACCCATTTTCTTGAATTTTTTTTTTTTTTTTGGTGGGGTATGAATGAATGAAATGGAAACTCTGCTGTCATATGAAAAGTGACAAGCTTTATTATGGGACCATTTTTTGTGTTTAACCGCCTAATATTGTTTGGCAAACAGTTGTCTGGTTTGTCGGTTTTTGAACAACCTACAATTCTATGGTGTATATGCTTTTTTCTTACTTTTCTTAAAATAATTTAATCACATTGCTAAGAGTGGCACCTCCACTTTTTCAACTGTTAATTCACTCTAATAATAATTAGTATCAGAAAAGAATTATCAAGATATTTTTAGAGGCTTCGATAAATATCATCCGTCTTGTTAAGATGATTTAATGGGAAAGAAAATTTGTTAAGAGTCTTATCCAAATTGAGAATAAATTTCTTTACTAGAACTAGAATATATTGCTATTTTGTATTTTTTCCCCCAGTATTTGTATACTACAAGTTGTAATTTTCTAATCATAATAATACAAATAAATATTCCTGGATAAATTTTTTTTTTTTTTTTTATTTGAGGAAAGCAAAAAACCTGTCAGTTTCCTGTGGGCTCGTGAGGTCATTTTCGTTCTACGTGCGTTGAGCCCATGACAGACTAAGCCAGCTTTTTCCTTTGGACTTTCGTCTTAACTAATCCAATTCCAATTTGACTAAGTTAATGAACAATTATTCAGCACTAACTATATGCTTATCTTGAATCAACATTTTAGAGTCTGTTCAAGATTCCGTTTTGATTATTACTATTAGAAGAAACTAACACTAATGAGGCAACTTTTTCAGAAATCACTAGTACGAGTACGATAATGAATTGGACTACCTAGCATAGAGTTTTGAATCTAGTTGATTGATTTTATGAGTTACTTTTTTTGTTTATAAAAGAAACAGAGTTAGACTAATTTTTTTGAGAAGTACTTCTATGAAAAGGAAGGGCCGGAATGGTCCTACACAGCCCATTTTACCAATTCGTTATTTTCTTTAATTAATGAAAAATATGTCCTTATATTTTAATTGATTTATATTATCTTAAAAAGATAACATGGTGATAGAAAAATCAAAATTTAGCTTGTTAATGAGGTGATAATGATGGTTGTAAATGTTCGATCACAAAAAATTAGTTGATAAAAGGGACATGACATGGAAGATTCAAGTCATTTCATAAAAGTGGGCCACTCAAGTTTTGGGTTGGCGGCCCAAGAATGGGTGCAATTGCACTATGCTTTGTTTGCACAAAAACGTGGACCATCAACCTCCCACTCCAAAGGGTTTCAAATAACTCCTGTTCTTCTTTTTCTTTTCTTTTTGAGAGAGAGAAAAGCATGTTGTTGGGGAAATGATATAAAACGACATACAGATCATATGCATGAGTAACATGTATGTATGTGTATCTGATACATCGTATTATTCGTATATTAGTTTATAACGAGTCAACGTGGGTAGTATGACTGATGTGACGTGTCAAAATGTACGCTATTGCATGTATTATATCTTGACACTATTTATGGCACTAGGCGTCTGTATTTAGAGAACTATTATTTGCAAGTAATCATTCAAGTAATCTTTCACAAAATAGGGTAAATTCATATTCTTACTCACGTGTATTGTGTAATTCAAAAAAAATAATTTTTAAAGATGAAACAGTGAATTTACCATATTTGTAAGAGATTGAATGATTACTTTCAAATAATGGGAATTCTGGATTTTTATCATTAGCCATGTTCTTGTCAATGTAACATTGTATTTGTACCCAACAAAAAATTCATGATTATCACTGATAAACTTTTGAGGCACAAGTAGATTCATGGGCTTTCTATCGTCTTATATTTAGACATCTCTTTTATAATTTTGGAGAATTAACTACTTGCTGTCGGACTAAGTCGATGAGTCAACCGATGTTTAGACATCTCTTATGTCCAGTTCTCAGATGGAATGGACCGCATAAAAGTGGAAGAGTTGCTTTATCAAATGAAAAATGATTGAGAAAATTAGGCCTTGACCCAATTATTTTGATAAAATCCCAAAATGATTTGTGAGTACCCAAAATGTAAGTTTGTACCCAAACTCAGAAAATAGAAATAGTCATTGGGCTGGCTGAAATAGATTCATGAGGAATTTTGAAGGATTTACACCCTTTTGTATTTATATTTCAATAATACACCCTACACATAAACTATTTGCTATTCTACCATATTTAATTACACTTATACCATGTTTTTTCCTCCTTTTTTTTTTTTTGTTTCTTTAATTTTTTATTATTATTTATTTTTATTTTTATATTAGTTTTTTCAATTTGTACATTGGAATTCCATAACTATAACCGATTTTTCTTAATTAATATGATTATAATCGAATTTGATTACAAATTGATTTCGTCTCCTAAATTCTAGATGGTAACAATTTCATTCATAATTATTATCACTATCATTATTTCTATCTAGTAATAAAAATCTATAAAAAAAAAACAAAAAAAACCAAACAACCACATTGTAAAACGGAAAAAAAAAAATCCTATAAAGCACCGAAAATCATTAAAAAAAGGAAAAAAAGAATGGTAAAAACAATACAAAAAAATTAAAAAAGAAAATTCATGTAAATTTAAAAGAAAAATACTCATAAAAATCAAGAAAAACAAAAAAAAAAATCATGTGCAGTTAAAAAAGAAAAAGAAGGGTAACAAACATCTCAAAGAAAAAAAATTCACCAATGTTAGTCGTAACAATAGGAAAAAAAACAAGGTAACAAATGGAAAAACAAGGTACAAAAAACTATGGTACCACCATAATTATTCTCTTTATCATTGAATTTGAAACTATTTTTGCTTATTATCTCTGGTTTTTTTGTACACAGGAAGTAATCAAGATTTATCGAATTTATTAGGGATTGATCAAGGGCAATAATTTTCAGTTATGATTTGATTTTGAATTGTTGATGAATGCATTTACCTATTAGGATTCTTGTAACTGAAATTAGATTTGAATGTTTGCATCATTCTAGGGAGACAATGTTACCCATAATTTCTATTTTTTTAACACTCGCTTTCACTTTTTTTTTTTTAAGTGTAGTTATATATTTTATTTCTATTTGTTTTCCTTTTTTTTTTTTTTTTGAGGGGTGTTTTTGTAATGTAATAGTCTATATTTGCAATATGTTTCGATATAGAGATAAACACGAAATGCATGTTAAAATGTATATCTTTTATGTAAGAGGAAATTGCAAAAAATAGCCACTTTTAATATGGTAAATTTAAAAATAGACCACTTTGTAAACTTATTCAAAAGTGTCCACTTTCTTTTTTAGGACAAAATTGCCCCTGAACAAAAAGTATAATACCAATTTAGTTTATTAATAATAAAAGTTTGTCCAATTACCCATTGGCGGAGCTAAGGGGGCCATGCCAGGCCCCAACCCCTCTTAAATTGGAAAATTTTTTTATTTACTTTGTTTTTAAAAAAATATATATATAAGTAATTTAGTGGTATGTAATATACGCTCACCTTTCTAGCCCAATCTTCTAATAGCTTCTGGCGGAGCTAAGGAGGGCCATGCTGGACCCCGGCCCCCCCTAAATTGGAAAATTTTTTTATGTAGCTTGTTTTTTAAAAAATATATATATATAGATATATATAAAAGTAATTTAGTGGTACGTAGTATACGGATCACCCTTCCCGCCCATTCCTCTAATAACTTCTGTCTCCACCACTGCAATTACCAGATGATACCCACAACTTGTACGACGTCGACTTCTTCAGAGACATCAAATGAACCAACCATGGGTTTTGACTGGCTGTCGGAAATCAAGTCCCTCAACCTCAACCACGGCGGTCGCGGCATGATCGTGGGCCTAGACATAGAGTGGCGCCCCACTTTCAATCGACACATTCAATACCCAGTAGCCACCATCCAGCTCTGCGTCAGCCACCGCTGTTTAATTTACCAACTCATTCATTCTCCCGACGTTCCCTCCTAGCTCGTTGATTTCCTGTCGGACCGGAACTGCACTTTTGTGGGCATTGGAATTGAAGCTGGCCCGGAGAAATTTGAGGAGGATTATGGGTTTGGGTTCAATGAGAATTCCGTGGATTTAGGGAAGCTCGCGGCAGACAGGTATCAGATGAGAGAGTTGATGAATGTAGGGTTGAAGATTTGGCGAGATTTGTGCTTGGGAAATACATTGAGAAGCCCAACAGATTTTTGTCGTAATTCAAAGGGAAATGAATTTTTTTTTTTAATTTCTACATTTTATTTTTGGGCAAAACATATTAGTATTGGATGTCTATCATTATTGAGGGAGGTGGTGATTCTTGAAGCTCATGAAGACGTCATCGACACCTCTTGACTGGGGATCCTTGGAGGCAGTGGCCTTTTGTTTTTTTTTGTTGGAAGTTTATCATGAACCTACTGCAGATTCTGAAGCTTTGGTTTGTTTGGATTCGGTTTTTTTAGTTTTCTTCATGTAATGTTTCTGTTTTTTTCCCTGTTCTGTTTCACTTTTTTGTTTGGGTTGGAGAAGGGTTGAAATATTTCCCCTCTCTCTCACACACCTTTGTTTTGGGCATGAAAAAATATGATGTTTCTACCAAAATAAAAAAACAGGTCGAGGGAAGTAATGATGCAGTTTCCAGACCTTCCGTATTTATTGGTTTTGCTTCCAAAAAATATTGTCCTCAATTTCAAAAGTTGTCGAACTGTAACTGTTAAAAGTTACAGCATATAACTTTAGAGACATATAGATAAATTGTATAGAATGACAAGTCAAATTGTATTGTCGAGAATTACAACATATAATTATATAGAAACATACAGATAAAGTGTATAAAATGTCAAGTCAAATTGTAATTGTTGAGAATCATAGCACATAACTATAGAGACATACAGATAAAGTGTATAGAATGACAAGTCAAATTGTATTGTTGAGAATTACAGCATATAGTTATATAGAAACATACAGATAAAGCGTATAGAATGCCAAGTCAAATTGTAATTGTTGAGAACCATAGCACATAACTGTAGAGACATACAGATAAAGTCATACAGATAAAGTGTATAGAATGTCAAGTCAAATTATAATTGTTGAGAACCATAGCACATAACTATAGAGACATATAGATAAAGTGTATAGAATGTCAAGTCAAATTGTAATTGTCGAGAACCACCGCACATAAATGTAGAGATATACAAATAATGTGTATAGAATGCCAAGTCAAATTGTAATTGTCGAGAACCACTGCACATAACTGTAGAGACATACAGATAAAGTGTATAGAATGCCAAGTCAAATTGTAATTGTCGAGAATCACATCACATAACTATAGAGATATACAGATAAATTATATGAAATGTCATGATTATACGTTTTATCAAACTATAACTGTCGAGAATTATCACATATAACTGTAGAAAGTAAACTGTATGGAATACCATTTTTTTTAATTCTTACCCAATGGTTACTACCCATTATGGATTGAGAATAACCTGCATATAAGTACAATATGGTTGACTTTTTAAAAAATCAAGTACCATGTTTCATATATTTTAAAGAAAGAAGAAAGAACAATTATTTGTAAGGGTAGGAATGCAATTTTATTCAAAATATGGTCATTGTTGCACAAGATTTTTAAATGGGCCATATTTGAACTTTCTTTTTTGAATTTTGTCATTTTAGAAAGGGGCAATTGGAGAAATAGGCTAGTTTTGAACTTTGTTATGGAAAAATGGCAAAAAACTTAAGGTTTTGGAAAAATGACAATTTTGTTGGGTAAAATTACACATGTACCCTTCTTGCAAAAACGACAAAACTAATTGGATGGTTGTGATTTTGTGTAGTACATATATACCAATGGTCCAAATTGAATGAGGTGGAATTAGTAAATAAAAGACACAATGGGTAATTTGTTTTACACAATGGACAATCATGTTGGAGGGAAAGAAAAAAAGCTGACAATCATCTTTCACCATTGCACAACTATAATCTAGACTACTGCGTTTAACTTAACGTGATAAATTAATCCATAATCTAGACTACTATGTTTGTAGAATTTAATTAAATATAGAGTGTTTCTAGCAACCGATGAGTTGTGTTCACGCTTAAAGCTGCGAAGTATCCCTTAAACGTAGAATTCTACATCTAGGTTGTATAGAAATGTAGAATTTTTCCGTAAACCCAAGTGATGTCATTAAGCTTTAGTAACCCTTAAATATAGAATGCTATATTTAGGTTATAGAGAATTGTAGAGTCTGCGTAAATGTAGAATTTTTCCAGCAATTGACTAAATGTTTTTAAACTTAAACGGTTGAAGTAACGCGTTCTTGTAGAATTCTACATCTATGTTGTACAGGAATGTAGAATTCAATTAAAAATAGAATTTTTCCAACAACTCAGGTGATATCGTTAAGCTTAAAGTAACCCTTAAGTATACAATACTACATGTAGGTTATAGCGAATTGTAAAATCTACGTAAATGTAAAATTTTTCCAGTAACTGAATAAATGTCTTTAAACTTAAAGGATTTACGTAACTCCTTTTTGTATAACTCTACATTTAGGTTGTATAGCAATGTAGAATTTAATTAAATTTAGAACTTTTGTAGCAACCAATGTGATGCTTTAAAGTGGTAACCGTATAACACACATTTTAGGTTATATAGAAATGGTAGAATTACGTAACATTTACGTTTTCTAGCAATCTATACGTTGTTCCTATAGTATACAATCTCCGATGTGTCGCATAAGTGTAGAATAATACGCTTGAGCTGATATTAAATGAAGAACTATACCAACTGGAATTCTTCGAGTAATGTGTGCAAAATGGTTAATCTGCAATATTGATCCCCTAATGTCAGTAGCGCATGCATAGTTTACCTAAAGTATTCAGAGATGCATAACATCCCCACTGGAAAATCTATAATCACAAAAGGCTTGACGAAAGAAGCCACATCGAATGATGGTTAAAGGAGTTAGCATTAGAAGAAAAAATCTGGGAATAGGCTACTACAGCAAGAAGTTCACATAAGCTTCCACTACGCTATTTTTCGGGCACGCTCTACTGTGTATCGAGTACGTTGATATGAACTTTTAATCCCATTTTCCTTCTGCCGATTTACAATACCAGTAGTAGTCAAGAACTGATGTTTTTGTAGTAGACCTTGTTACTCTTTCCAGATTGTTAGCCGTCTGAGCATCATCAACCTTATCAGGTAATTCTACTGGTACGCCACCATCATCATCGCAATCACTTATCCTTTTTGTAAAAGACTTGGCCGCCTCACCACCTCTTGCTATCATTTCCGGACTGAATTCTGTACCAACAGCAAAACCAGAATTGTTACCATTACTTGCTTCTCCAACTTGAACATTAAATGCTGACATATTCCCCATGCCAATGCTAGGTGAAAAAGGGGTGTCAAGTAGGCAATCTATTACCAGTTGGGAGGCAATGGTATTTATTTACATTGGCAATCAACACTAGAAGCTTACATATGAACAAATACCAACATATAATTACCAGAATGATTTATATAAATTTAACAGACAGTAATCCACAAAATTATCAGTTTGCAATAAATATCCCCCACTATAATTAGTGAGTTTTTGGCTATGTTTGGCTGCTTGCATTTGGACTAGTATTCAGCATTCGCACTAGTATAGATAGAATCAAACATACGAGCAAAGTGGATATGGGGTAGAAATGACCTTAGTTGACAAATAATCAGAAAAAAGGATAGATTTCAAAATTGATATTCTTATGATCACGTTGTGTACTCCACGTGCTAGTACACTACCATATTTTTCTATCTTAAGTTCTCAACAATAAATCTTACTTGCTGGTTAAACACATAGCACTTCTACATTTTGATATATAAATTCATAAAGAATTCTTGTATTTAAGAGCATTGAAACAAAAATCCTACAACAATGATACTACAAATTTACACGAACATGTTGGGGTTCACAAGTAAATAATTGACTAATATTAGGCAAAGAATATTGAAAGGAGAACAAATTTTATAAGATTCAAGGGATAAAGAATCATAAATACCAACTATAACTACAAAACTACTTCACAAACTTTCCAAATAACGATAAAAGAACCTTTACCTTACACCTAAGTCCCCAAGAACCAAAAAAATTAGAGAAAAGAAAAATCAGGCATTAGCTAAAGATGCAAAAAGTGCTAGCTCCTCATATGCTTCCTACCAATTAAGCAACTTCCTCAATTTTCCATTTTTCCCCTAATCTCACTTTATCCAAAGTCTTCAATAATATCTCTGGAAGTAATATTATAAAGAAGTGCCCCTCTAGAAGTGTAGTTGATATTGGACTCTCAAGAAAAAAATAAGCTCCCCATTTTTTATATGATTTTCTAATTCAACTACTAAAAATCACATAGATGAAGATTTAAATCTCAATAGCCATATCAAAAATTGTTAACACAATTTTCAGGGTTTTATTGGAAGTCTACAAAAAGCATTGTTAACAAAATGTCATATTAAGAAGACGACATTTGTACAAGGAAATGGTGTGGTTAAATATCACTGACTTGTGTGGCCGCATGGGCTTGTATAGCAGTGTAAGTGGATATTCTTACCAATAAGCAGCAACAAAATTCAATTATATAATGCTATTTCATGCAATTCAAACTATTGACTACATATCAAAATCCTCAATACGATGCACTAATTTTACTCCATCAGTGTTGTGTGCCAACCCCAACAAACCAAAAAAAAAAAAAAAGCAGAAATTTGATAAATGAAAACAGAAATTTACCGAGATTTCCAAACCACGAGCCGAGTTGAAAGAATTTCTTACCATTTACCTCTTGTAGAGTTTCGATTTACGACCTCGCCAGAAAGAATTGACAACTACAGTTCCGGCCGAGACACTTTCTGGAGTTCGATTGTTTGCTAGATGGATTTGGGGCCTAGGGTTTTAAGTCGTCGAAGGGAGCAGAAATCATCAACACAATCAGTCAAGGCCCGGTTCGATTTGGTTAGATTTCTTTGTCAACGGAAGTTGGGGCTTAGGGATTTTGCTTCCGATTTGAATCCCCTCTTGAATCGCCTATGTGTTCTTTACCTGGCTTGTTTTTTCTTTTTTGCTTTCTTGTTCACCGAACTGACTGATTATATTACCATTTTCTTTTTAATTTTTTTCTTTTCTTTTATATTTTTTTTTCAAACATTGTGTAGGTTGTAAATTTCAAGTTATAGTAAGGGCATTATTGTCCAATTTTTGTCATTTTTGCCATGAATACAAATGTTAATTAATTTGGACATTTTTCTAAAAAGACTGGCAATTTTAGACAATTGTTCCAATTTCCTTTTTCTGAAATTGTCCCTTTGTGTAAAGAACCCTAAATTCATTCGAGCGTTGGATTGGTTCTCATGCTAATGCTCATCAAGGCCCAACAGGCTTCTTTTGATTGCCATGTGTGCATATTCAGAATCAGGCCCTTCCTCTAATACACGCACTATGGCCCGGGGTGGCCCAAATAGCCGGTCTAGAGAATATATATATATAAGAAAGAACGGAAAAAAAAAAAAAAAAAAAGGATTTTTTTTTCATGTCGTAGGTGTATGCTTAGATGTAATTATTTTCAAATCAGAACCTTCTCATAGGCACAACAGCAAGCCAAAATGTTCTCTTTATCTTTTCAAGTTACTGTAGTTTTTACTTTTATATTTTGTAAAATTGTTTTTTAAAAAAAAAAAAACTTACATTTTCTCATTTTAACGCCCAAAACGAAAAGATAAACATATAAATTCAACACTCAAAACTGGAAGCTAAGATTCAAAGTGGAAAAGCCTTCTAATTTCCGGATGAACCCTTTTTAGGCAAAGTAACGGCAACCGCCCAAAAAGGAGGGACAAAAAAAAA